>JAXQGS010001104.1:0-11662 GCA_037040325.1 Mucor sp. M7501 | reverse complement strand
ACTTTGTAAAGATGTATCAAATTTGTAGAAAGGTGAAAAGTTGATAAAACGTCTAAAAAGTAACTAAATAGAACACAGTGCTAGTACATTTGCCGTAAATCAGTGATGAACTCTACGCCATTCAAAAGACCTTCTTTAAACATACCTTTCATTTTTTGAATTGCAAAGAAATACCAATTTTTGATAGAGTAAAGTCGAAATCAAGTTTGAGCCCTATTTTTTGACCTCAACCCTCATGCCAAAATGGGATATTTTTTTAAATATCTTAGGATAGACGCATTGGAATGAAATAATGCTTGCACATACAGATAGTGCGACTGCTCGACTATACATGAGACTAAAAATTTATGCTTGGTTGCAATGTATGGTGTTGAGTAAATGCGACAAAACGGCTATTTTTGGGCACACATTTGGCATTTTACAGCTTGAGGCTCCAAACGTCTGCATACACAAGGGCTCTCTCATTGGCTAGTGACTTTTAATTAAAAATGACCTGAATAATGCCAGTTGCATTCTACACCTGTGCGCACGACAGCTCATGATAACAAGAGCATCGCCGGATAGAGGGAGCATGTATAAATCGCCTACACTGTGGCCGTGGGGCACTGTATTTTTTATTTTGAAGCGATTGGTGCAGCACCTGCGTATCGCATGACAAGTCTTTTTACGCTGAGATAAATGTTGGACATAACTGTCAAATTCGGAGGAGAATCTGAGGAGGCAGAAGGGGAGGACTGATCTGGTAGCAAAAGCCATTTGTCTAAATGCACTGTTGTATTCAAGATGGCGTCTTTTGTATAACTCGATAGGTAATAACGTAAGCGCAGAAAATGAATAAAGATAATCAGGGCCAACACAGACGTGCGAAATCTATTGTATGATATAAGTGACAATGATGCAGACAAATCGACTTGCGTATACTTGCATCAACATCCCAATAATTATTCTCCCGAGGATTACTACCACCTCAATGTATGCAACGTAATGCATAGCAGCTGTGTGGTAAGAGGTTGTAAAATGCTTGATCTTGGTATTCAACTTTTCTGTTTGTGCATTGGCGGGTATGATGGGTAAAATTGTTGATTTGAAATACGACAATGTATGAAATATAGAGAATATAAAGAAGGGCACCAATGTGACTAAATATTTCGATGAGTTCTCTGTTGAATACATGTGTTTTGATACAATATTACCTGCAATCGGTTGATAAGAATACCAATAGAAAGCAATTACAAAATAATGCACATTTTCATCACTCAAAATGTTGACACTTAGAGTGGCCTCTTTTGCCTATGTTGGCAGCGGTTAGATTATTGTTTGCTAAATGTAAACAGTACAAAAACCTACTACTACAGAATTGTAAATTACGACAGCATGAGATAATAGTGCGCCTAAATAGGCTCGTTTATAATACACAGGATTGGTATTGAGCGATAGGATTGAGCTGAAATAAACCAGCCCATTGCATACAACAATAATGTGTCCTAGCCACCAATAGAATTGTCGGTGCTGTATAGGACATTTGTCAATTGAAATCAACTATGATGATATGACAACTTACTTGTACAATAGATGCTAGTTGGGTCATTAACGAGACTTGTTCAGTCATCATTAAAACAATAAATAAGGTTTAACGTTTAAGGAGAGAATTGTCTTTGGAGTGTGGGGTTCTTTTGTTTTTAGGAGAACAAGGTGAAAAAAAAGAGAGAAAGAAGAAATTTGGATATATAGTAAAAGGATGAATGAGATGTCCTATTTATTATCAAATCCAGGTACAGCATTTGAACGAGATTGAGGCAACCGCGGTCACATTGGAACGTTTACCAACAGCACGAAAAATTCATCCATTGCAAGCCCTCATCACCTTTTTCAGCTCATTATGCCAACTCTTGAGGTGATTGAAGACGACGACACTAAAAAGAGCCCTTTTCTCGTTCAATCCAAGGGTCTTTCCAAAGAAGAGGAAGGAGCTCTCTTTGATCAAATTGCTTCGGAAGTTGCTGCTGATCCCTTTGCATTTCAACGTTTAGCAAGGACTTTTCTGGAGCAAACGACAAAACAAGACTTCAACACTGTAAATATTCAACCCCAAGCCGGCTATGTATGCAAGACACATGTAGGGAAAAGTACACATCAACTATATAAAGTGGGAACAACTGTATATATCAACATCTGCTATCATTCGGCCATTCCTGCACCACCTATCGCCACAGAGGCCGAGATTCAAAAGGCATTGAATGCGACAATGGATGCCGTATACAGGGTTCCATTGAGTTTGGGGCAACTGCGATACGACGACAAGAAATCACTGGTTTTAGATGCATGCATCAACACGCAGCCCTATTTGAGAAGCGAGAAAGACCTGGATTTCCGATTGTATATACTCGAGTTGGCCATGGAGTTTGTTGAGGGCTTCATCAGAAATCCCTTGAGCAGAGAATTCACCATGCCAAGTGCAAAATCCATTGGCAAGATACCACCCAGAGTGCTGCGACTGCCCAAGCCCTCCTTAATGACAGCTATCAAAGCTCAAGTCAATCCGCAACCCAAGTGGCAGCTGAAGCCACAATTCTCTGTCGATCAAGCAAAAGGATTGTTGATAGTCGTAATTGAAATGCCAGACAATGTAGGTGATCTATTTTTCCCAGTGAACTATGCATGAAATAACTCGAACCTACAAATAGAATTTCACCTCGTGGACATTGGATATTACATTTAACAAAATATTGCTAAAGATATCTACTGATTTGCACACGATCCCACTGAAACAGCACGAAATCATAGTGGATCATAGAGAGAACAAGGTTGATTTCTACAAAAAGAGCCTTGAATTAGTGTTGGAGCTGAAGCTGGCATCCAAGAAGCAGTACATTTGATGCCTAAAACCTTGTTGAGCGGTTAAAATAAACACAGAATGCTGGAAGCAATGCCACGTCAATTTTTTATTGGTTGAATTACACCAAGCAATCTTCATGAAAGGCGTGAAGGCAAGGGGGGACATTTAATAAAAATGCCTATATATAAAAGCCCATCATGGAAGGGCCTCTTCCCTTTTTTTCTCTTTTTTTTCAATTTACATTTAAATTAATTAAAAAATGACTGAAGTTGCTACCACTCAAAACGACGCTGTTGCTGTCCAAGAACAACAAGAACAACAAGAAGAGGGACAATATCAAGATCGCTTCTTGGAGGGTTCTCAACGTATTGTACCTTACGATTTGTTGGCAGCTCGTGGTAATGCTGACAAGGTCAATGACCCTGATGCCAAGGTATACATGGAAGCAAAGGAGCTCTTCCGTAAGGGTTACGAACTCTGTATGACCATCCCTCGTTCTCTTGACGACGATGTTTTGGAAAAGCACGAAGAAGACATCAAGACAGCATCTGAGACTATGGTGGGAGCCTGGATTATGGATGATAAGGCTGCTCCCATGTCAGAGCGCATCTTGATCTTGGGTCAACAATTCGAAAAGGTCTTGTTGAAGAACATTCCTGAGGAGGAGAAGGAGGGCTTCTTTGTCAAGGACAGTCTCTTGTTTTCTGCCTGGATCTTGTTGGTGGGTAGACAGCACAAGCATTGGTAAGTAGAAATGGAGCGAAATGCGTATGGAATGATACATGTGTGCTTATGCTGTTCATGTCGTTAGTATCACTACCTTGTCATTGGCTATCGACACCTACCCTGACCTTCCTGCACGCGTCTTCTTCCTCCGTGCATCATGTTACCTTTCCATGAACAAGCTCAGGTAAGTTTGTATAGCCATTCAACATTGGGAAGCATTGTGTTAATTAGCATGTGTATATACAGACTGGGTATTAAGGATTTGGAGAAGGCCCTGGAAAGAGACCCCAAGTTCTCTATTGCTTATTTTGTTTTGGGTTCTGTTTATTTGTCCATGGAAAATGAACGTGAGAATGCCATCAAGAACTACAAGCTCTATCTTCAAAACGGCCATTCTCAAACCAACGATACCATCCACGCATTATATGCCCTCTCCGTGCTCGTCAACCACAAGAAGAGAAAGTCTGAAGCTTCTGAATACTACCAAAGAGCCAAGAAGGCTGAGGAGGAGTTCTCTGAATTATACGGTGCTCACACTGGCCTTAGTGATATCAAGAAGCAGGCTATTTTGGCTCACGAGTCCCCTGAGGAAGCTGAGAAGCTCATTGCTACCTACACTCCCAAGAAGAAGTACGACCAAAAGATGCAACAACTGATCCAAAGTGGTATTTTGAACACTTCCTTCCCTCCCAACCCCAAGCGCTGCTCTCACTGTGCTGCTACACATGCTAAGGATAAGCCTGAGGCTCCCCTTTTGGCATGCGGTGCTTGTAGAAGCATCTGGTACTGTTCTCGTGAGTGTCAAGTTTCCGACTTCAAGGCCTCCCACAAGGGTCAATGTAAACAAATGCAAGCCTTGAAGGCTGAAGAGCAAAAATAAACGACTTTTTTAATATACATACAATATACACAAATACACATTACATTCTATCAATCATTGCAAATAAATAAACAAAATATCGTTGCTGCTTCTTAATGTAAGTTGTGTAGTGCGTATCAAATGCAGGTTATTAGGTGGTTAATGCGTTGCGCAAACAGGGCTGGTCTTGACTCGTTTCGCTCGCTTAACATTCCTTGCATTACATGTAACCCAAACAATATCTGTAACATATGAATTTATCATTGCAATAAACAATATCAAACTAGAAGAACGCCTGTTTCCCAGATACGCTATCATTGCCATTCTTTTATTATTGGGCTATATATTCACATCATTGAATGGCAAGATGTATAGAATACACTTGTTAGCAGAAATCATAAAGATACTTGTCTACTTCGAATCGAAGAGACGTTGCAATACTTCTGATAAACTCAAAGTTGACATTACACTTGTATTTAGCATCATCCAGACGATCCATAGCTGTTGTCCTCACCAGTAGGCGCAATGTTGTTAAACTTGTAATTTGCAACTGAATGTCCACTGTGTCCCCGATACTTTCGTCCATAATACTGTAAAAGATAGCCAGCATACGCTCCACAGAAAATGCCTTTGGTCCTAGCAATTGCTGTCGCATCTTTCCGCCCAACTTATCCGCTGTCTTTCGAGTTCCACCGCCACGCTTCTTCTTGCTGCTTTCATTAGTTGATTTTGCAAAGTAACGGACATCAAATCGAGGTGGATTGTACGAGGCCAAATAGGCTGCGATCAGCAAGAATTTAGAATAGTATGGCAATTTAACCTCTCTGGAACGATTAATATGACGAGCAGCACTATCCAGATCCTTTGTTTCACGCGACCATTCTGCGCTGGAGATCTCGCGCATATACAACTTCTCAAAAGCCTCTACAAAATAGGGTTGCGAATGCTTGAATAGTTTCGCCTTCTCGGTGGGTAACACTGTTCCATCTTTCAGAGGCTGTATGTAGACTGGGAATAGAAGCGATGCAAAGTATCGAAGTTCGTTGATGTCTTTGCAGTTGCTGAACAACATGGAATAAACGTTCTCCAAGAATCCAGCGTAAAAGGCATCATCCAGTTCTACGTCGTCGATGGTAGTAGGTGTAAAATCCAGTTGCAAAATGGCCAGTGTGTTTTCACGGGTGTACTCTGAAAATCGAATCAAATAGGGCTCCATACTTCCACCCTTCACTCTGAACTTTTCAAATACAATGTTGGATATGAATACAACACAGATGTTGCATTCGGTGAGTTCTGAGAGGCGCAATAAAACAGGTAAAATGGTGCCTGCCATATCACGGATACGTTCCGCTCTATCGAGGATCTAATGACACATGTTAACGTCCTGCCAAGAGTGAGACTCCATGTGGAGTACATCCTACCAGATATCTCGTCTTTTTGTCTTGTTTGAAATGCTCGCGGATTGCCTTGACAAACTGCTGTACGTTATCGATCTTTCGAGTGGTTGTGTAGCCATTGGCGTGCGTGGGTCTATGTTGAATCAGCCTATCGAGAGAGTGCTCAAACAGCAAACGTGGTGTAAAGCATTCCACGCAATTGACATAGGCCCCGTGAGGTTTAAAGAATTCTGTAGTGAGAGTTGTCTTGCCGGTAGAGGGTGGGCCATAGATGAAGATACTCTGTGGTGAATAGCCTGCTTCGTCAATCTACGGATCACGGCAATGTGAGATGCGGTACGTATACAAGATCTATGAGTCTTACATTTGATGCAGTCGCACAGCTCAACTGCTCGATTTGCTTCTCTCTGCCAGGAAACTTTTGTTTCAATTCTTGGTACATTGTGGTATAATGAATTGAAAAAAGATTTTGTACTTGGAGGCAATCAAGTTGCAATGCAAGGCAACATGGTATAAGCTTAGAAAAGGCCGTGTTCCATGGTCACAATGCGGGCCGGATGGGCTGTGTTTTGCACTCGGACATTGAGAATCAAGGAACAGAAGGGAGGCAGAGGGAGCGAGAAACCATCAAAAGAGAACTCAATTAAAAATCGTTTATATTCCTCCTCTATTAACCGTCTCGTAAAGGTAATAGCCAACATCCAACATGATGATTATCCACCCATCCATCTGGAAAACGCATCCATCCAACGTATTGACACATCATCTATCGTTCTTGTAGTTTTTACTATGCAAATCTTCGTAAAGACTTTGACTGGCAAGACCATCACTTTGGAGGTCGAAAGGTAATATATCATACACATGTCTATGGATGAGACAAACAAACTAAACGCATTTACGTGCTCGCAGTTCCGACACCATTGACAATGTCAAGCAAAAGATTCAAGATAAGGAAGGTACGGTATCGAGTGTTTAAACGTGTGTGTTGGGGCCATTGGAAATGCTCACATGTTGTGCGTCTTTCTCTAGGTATTCCCCCAGACCAACAACGTCTTATCTTCGCCGGTAAGCAACTCGAAGATGGCCGTTCTTTGAGCGATTACAACATCCAAAAGGAATCCACTCTTCACTTGGTCCTCCGTCTCCGTGGTGGTATCATTGAGCCCTCTCTCAAGGCTTTGGCTTCCAAGTACAACTGTGACAAGATGATCTGTCGTAAGTGTTATGCTCGTCTTCCTCCTCGTGCTACCAACTGTCGCAAGAAGAAGTGTGGCCGTACCAACCAACTTCGTCCCAAGAAGAAGCTCAAGTAAACTACTCGCTTCGTCTTTTGTGGTTTTTTTTTTCTATATACACGAGATATTTCATCATGTGTGTATAGTATGTCTTTTTTCTTAAAAGCATTAATAAAGAATCCAATCGAAATCTCTTGAAAACTTTACGAAAAAAAAAACCATTCAAGTGTGCATGTGTGGGTTTTGTGGGATGGTGGATTTTGGTGATATTGAGAATGTGAGAGCTCTGGTGGTTAGCAATAAAAGCTACAATGAATGACATTTGGTTGTCTGAATTGGCATCTCCTCCATTTGCATTTTCAGGTAAATCTTGGACAAGTCGAGATCACGCCACACTGGTTGTTGTTTGGCTGACTAAAAGGTGCAATGATGGTGTATTGTGTAAGGGTGCTGGACACATCCAAAAAACAGGGTTCATCTTCGCACTGTCATTTTAGCCACATGTGAAATGCTGCCTACCGAGAATTAAAGGACGAGCCTGGGGCTATACTAGCTAGCTAGTGTCTATTGATTGTTGTTGGTGCATTGCTAATAGGAATGCTCGCTTTCCATGTGATAAATGTTTGTGTAATCAACAGCAGCAAATTTGAATTATTATAATGCAAAAAAATAATGATACGCCAGTTCTTTTACTAAAAATGATGGATGAAGAAAAATGATATTTAATATTAAAAGAAAAGCGTTCAAGTAAAAAGATTAGAAAAAAAAGGGTTGGAAAAATGTATATCAAACAAGAAAAACAAGGTAGTAAAGAGGAGTTCCTTCTTGCTTCTTCTTTTTCACGAAACAGTTCTTTTTTATAGCAGCTATTTTATGTAATTTACAAATCATCATCTTCCTCGGGAAGAGGTTGAGCGGCAGCTTCCTCCATCTCGTTGTTGTATTGTTGCATCAATTGAGCATCTACTTGGACCTCAGCAGGGGCAAGAGCAGGAGCAGCAACGAAATCCAAGTTGGGGTTACCAATCAACTTGCGAGCCAACCAAAGGAAAGGCTTCTCAAAGTTGTAGTTGGACTTGGCAGAGATATCGTAGTATTGCAAGTTCTTCTTTCTGTGGAAAGTGATGGTCTTGGCCTTTACCTTACGCTCCTACACAAGCATGATACATGGTGATTAATCAGCATGCTCCTCATCGCAAGAAAAAAAAAACGCGCTTACCTTGACATCGACCTTGTTACCGCAAAGAACAATGGGGATGTTCTCACAGACACGGACGAGATCACGATGCCAGTTGGGGACGTTCTTGTAGGTAATTCTAGAGGTGACATCAAACATGATGATAGCACATTGACCACCAATACTACAAGAGGTGTGTGTATTAGCAACGTTGCCTTGTACGTCATCGCTAGTTCATCGCAAACTTACTAATAACCATCACGAAGACCACCGAATTTCTCTTGGCCAGCAGTGTCCCAGGTGTTGAAGACGATAGCGCCAAAGTTAGTGTGGAAGCTGAGAGGATGGACCTCAACACCAAGAGTGGCTATGTGTCGAGGGTATTGTTTAGTATGGGTGTACGCGTCATCGTGTGTGTGTATTGTCTGAATGTTCATTTTGTTTCTACTTTACCAACATACTTCTTTTCGAATTCACCAGTCAAGTGACGCTTGACAAAGGTAGTCTTACCGGTACCACCATCACCGACTATTGCAATGTAGATGTTTAGTTATTTCGTTATGTTGGAGGGTGATATGTTTGTGTTTCAATTTACCAAGGACAAGCTTGAATGTAGGAGTTTGATCAGCCATACTATGTACAAATGAATCCATCGATTTTGGTCAGTAAAAACAAGCTCTTTTTCCGCATCTGGTGGTCCATCGCATTCATCCATCCATCCAAGATGCTGCTTGATGCTGTCTAGTTACCTTGTTATCTTTAAACTAATAGATTACAGAAGGAAAAAGAGGGAAGGGATGCAACTGGAATACAAAAAAGAGTTGGGATTTTGAATGCCAGGCGTGCTAACTTTGGGAAGGTGCCGGGTTGCGCACGTAAACAATGCTCCCGCCTCTCCTGATCTATGACACAAACACCTAAATCAAGTAATGCGGGCTCTCGCTTTTATTACGAATTTTCATTATAACATGACGCTCTCTAAAAGGTCCTCGATGACGACCAGATCCTCTTGTTTTTGCTGCTGCTGCTGTTGTTGCTGTTGCTGTTGCTGCTCTCTCTTGGCGAGCCCTTCTTGTTTCATGCGCTGTCTTCGCGCTTCCTTGGGCTCCCAGGCTTGAGCCTGC
Source organism: Mucor sp. M7501 (assembly GCA_037040325.1). Taxonomy (NCBI): domain Eukaryota; kingdom Fungi; phylum Mucoromycota; class Mucoromycetes; order Mucorales; family Mucoraceae; genus Mucor; species Mucor sp. M7501. The sequence continues at coordinate 2,308 of JAXQGS010001104.1, read as the reverse complement.
TGAGCTTTTGTGAGCATCTGAGCCATGGCATCTTCAAACACCTTCATGCGCTCCATGTTGGATTCAAACTTTTGATTCGACATGGTCAACAATAAAATTAAATAGGCTGGATCGACAAGACATTTGATCTTGTCTCCTTGAACGTATGCAATGGGTGTGTCAATCTTGTGTGTGCTCCTGATGGCCAACATATGACGGCGAGAAGGTGTAATGCCAGAGTTTTGGTAGCCTACTTGGTAAGCAGTTCCTAGCAATTGCATGGCGGTTTCTGAACTAGAGGCTTCAATGTGTAAAATCTATGCGAAATGTCAGTATGAAATCTAACCTTTCTGTCCACTGCGCTCTTACCAAGGGCTCAAATTTGAAATAGATGAGCTGTCTACTGAGAATATCATCGGGTCTATCGCTGCTAAACTCTACTTTATCGCTCTGATCACCAAACAGCAGCTGGACAATCCATGCTTCCAAATTCTCTTTTGGCATGGGAATGGGATCATGGCTGACATAGAGCCAGGTGCCTCCCTTGGTCGTCTTTTCTATAGCGTCAGGGTCGTTGATATCCACATCCTTTTCCAGTCCTTCACAGTATACAGCCACACGACCAGAGCAGCTACTTGTGGTATAATAGTCGGGATGTTGGTTGATAACATGCATCAAATCTAGAATAGGTGCATCAATGAACCCCTTGGGTGATTTATCTCTTCTCTCGGGATCCACAAATTCAACAAGTGATGACACTACTTGGTTCTTGCGAGTGTGGAATCCTTGTAATTGCTGTTGTTGTTGAGACATGTTGGTTTGACAGCCAAAGAAAGTGTTGAGATGTGAAAAAAACTTTTTTTTTTTTTTTTCTGATTGCTTCTTCATTTGAAACCGGGATTTCAAACGCAATGAAAGCAGAGATGTATAGTAAGTAGTAGTACTTTGTCAATGCGTACAGGCAAACGAATTATTATATAAACTTCATATAAGGTTTGATCTTGTAAGATTGCTTTCCTAAGGTGCTTTAGTCATCAGCCTTGTATGATTATCAATAAGGATTTGAACCTCGTTTTATTCATACCTAGAAGTATCATGGATATATACATATGTGATGTGGCAAGTGTGATAAGCACCATCTGATAGAAATTGTCAGGAAGCTGACTAAATTTAAATATCTAACTTTTACACAATGCTTTATACGCCTTTATCGAAAGAGACAATCCATGTATACAGGCCCACAACATACTTGCTAATGCCTTCGCTCAACTTTTTTGAGATCAAAGAAACATGGCCACAATTTGACTCAAACGCATAAGCTACCCCTCCTAAAAACATCAAAAACCAAACGACCGTAATCTTAACCCTAATGATGGAGACTCTTGTATGGTATTGATTGATTTAAAATGAGAATTAACCCAACGCAATCACTGAAACTATATTTGTGAGACCTTTCTGTGAAAATTTTCGAATCAATCCTGTTTATCTGTTCTAATAATAAAGGATGGCTGTGTCAGAGTCAGGCCAGAGACATCCTCTTTTTTGCTCATCCGTCAAATGACACAATACCCGTCAATCGATTCGATAACTGCTACAAAAACAGGGTTTTCATCGATTTTGGGTAAATCTGTGCAAAAACTCTCTAGGAATTTCGTCTTTTTTAACGGACGAAGAGTTTAATAGTGTTCTGTTTTGTTAGATGATAAACTACAGACCATCAAATCGGATGTTAATAAGCGCAATGTTCAGTGAGCAGCCCTCAAATGTATTTATCACTGTAAAATCAAGAGTTTAAATAGCTTGTATCTTGCCAACAAAGCGCGATCTCGGCCTTAAAACAGGTGGAATCGTGTTCTACGACCTGATATTAGGCTATGAATCACTTTTCAGCGATTTTTGGGGGATCGAGTTGATGATCGATTTCTGGCAAATTTTGCCTTGTACTAGCAAGGGGAAAATTGATGATTTTGAATGATGGAGGTTTTCACCTTGAAAACGAAGTTTTCTATTATGGTGTTTCTATGCTCAAAACAATCGTAGAGAAGCATAGGAGCATGTGAAGGTGTCTTTAGATCATTTTAGTATAGTGTTTGTAGACGTTTCCCCTAAAAACGTGTTTTGCATTTTTCGACAGTTACTCTTCACAGACTAAAGGAGTCATTTTGAAAGTAACACCATTGGATTCCTCGTTCAATTTTGCATGTATAGGTTTAGAGAAATACCTGTTGTTTATATAGTAAGATTTTGTGTATTTGCCCCTGAAAGGTTTTCGGATGTCCATTTTGTTGATCTGGAAGACCAGAAGAGGAGCAGCCTCTAAAATTCAATC
>JAXQGS010001103.1:0-11807 GCA_037040325.1 Mucor sp. M7501 | reverse complement strand
GAACCCCCGCCTAACGAAAAAACAGAGGGAAACCCTCGCATTTTTTTCTAGGATTTTTGTGTGTGTCGAGCCCATTTTAGCGATGGGATTGGTTGAAAGACTGGACAGCAAGTGAGACAGATCATTGAAAGTATTGAAATAAAATCGTGCTTTATAACAATGATAGAGCTCTCAAACTAGCATGTTCTTATATCAGTTTTTTGCGCTAATTATGCGTGTGCATTTGAATTTCTTGTAGCTTGCATGTGGATGTTGATAATTGTATGACTTTGTGAATTTGTTTATTTTGAGGCATAAAGTTTTTATGAAAGCTTCTGATTACAAGCAATCACAAGCAGTTACGAATGATGAATTGAGAGACAGTGTATTGCAACACTTTGTAGTCAAAAACGCTTGATGATGATTTGCTTTGTTATCATTTGGCATATGATCAAAGTTTTGCGGCGCATTTTACAACAAAGGGGAAATACTTGTTACAAGTGCTACTGCATATAGGTGCAAAAGACTCGGATTACGTTTGGATCGCATCTAATGATTTCATCAACAACGACAAAGACCCATTGAACTTATTGGATGGTGTTGGTACATTGGCGAATATTGACAGTGCTTGCCTGATAATGGAAAACAGTGGTTTCAGTAATGACAAGACGACCTCTCGTACCCTTAATAGCACACTGAAAAACATCAAGACTGCGCATGACAATCTAAAGTAGTTACACTTGTTTAATCATTACTGCAGCAACGCTTCTTTTGACACCGTCAAGAAGGTAAACATTTTCTCCTGCTAAATCATTCAGAACAAGGCTACTCTGATCAAATACGCTGTCAAGTCTCGATCAACTTGGAATGTCGTTGACTGCCGCTCAGCTTCACTGCACCTCACAATTGAAAATAGATTCAACTGGTTACATGAGAGTTCTTGCGTTCCTACTGGTAAGTTTTGAAGCAGGCGTTCATATAGCTTTATTTAACATTTTGATAGGCTGACATTCAAGAGCAAAACAGTCTGTAACGAAGCAACTAACGATGGCCTTGTGCCTGTGCTCGAGGAAGACACGGTAGTAAGTTAGCTCACTGTTTATTGTAAACTAACAATAAAATCGAATCATTCAACAGGTTGTCATTGGTAAAAGCTTAGGCAACAAAGCCAATTGCCAAAAAAAAAGACGTATTTACGATGATCGCACTGATGGTTCAAACAAATGCATTTCCACGATTGATGTTACAGCGATTTTATCAACTAAATAAAGTGTCTTTTCTTTAAAATTCAAAAAGATGAGATGATTGTAGAATCTAGCATCGAAATAATAGAAAGAAGGGTATATATATATACATGTATAGCTACAAGATGTGTGTGTGTGTGTGTGTTGACTTGATACATGATTAGCCTTGTGCACACGACAAGCAAAACACTTGATCTGTGGATTGAGAGTAGCTGTATAAAAGAAAGAGGGTAAATACGCATGCCATTATACCACCACATTACAAAAAAAAAAGAGCCTTACTCAATGTTGGAACAAGTAGAGCAGTACACATGTTGGCACAGATTGCATTGTTGTAAGCAGTTTTGGCATAAATGGTGTTCACAGTGATTGCATCTATCGTATGCGATTGCAGTGGAGCATTTATAGCACGCTGCAGCAGCTGGTTGTGTTGAATTGCTGTTGTTAAAGTATTGATATGAAGGTCCTGGATCTATTGTGGAGGGTGTCATTGGAGATTGCTGCGCTCGCATCAACATGGCAAAGGTATGGCGAGCTACATGATGCCACAGTCAGCCGACAATGTTCGATATCTACTTGCTGCCAGACGTACCTGCTTGCTGCTTTTGCTCAGGATCCTCCTTGTGTTTTTGACGCAGCAAATTGACCAAATCATCATCATCCAGACGTCGCTTGGTCATTTGCTTGTATGATGGTTGTAGAGCAACGTAAATGTTCAACCAGGTGTATATTTTTTTATCATTTTTTTTTCTGGCAGATTTAAACAGTCCTTTTATTCAGTTACACTACCACTCATAATCAAATCGGTCTAAACGCTCTGCTGCTTCATCCATGTCCTTTTGTGCCTTTTTACGCATGTAAAAGATGGGGCAATCATTGTTGGAACAAATGACATCTTGATGCAAAGACTCTTGGCAGCGCTGACACTGGGTCCAGAGACGAGAAAACTTGACTTCCAGCTTATTCACCGTGTCTAGCTGATGCTGGTACAATTCAGGTAGTCGATCCGTACATTGTTTGCAGGCAGCCGATGTCACTCCCTTGGGCAGAGCAGCCTTGCAGCCTAGACAGGTGGCAGTTTTGACAGCAAATCGCATCAAACCACCAATGGTAGGCGTGGAAATGTTGACCGTTCTTGTATGGGCGCCAGATACTACAACAGATGGCATGTTAAAAGTGCACTCCAGCTTGTTGCTATGAGACGCCAAACTTACATAGTGATTCCGCCTTGTCGCCCAAGATGGGTTCAAAGATACGCAGCAAGGGCTTGGAGAGTTGGTTTTCGAGATAATATTTGGTGTCGATGGGGATATTGTTATCAAGAACGTACAGGGGATCTTCTGAGCGATCGTAGGCAGGTGTGTTGCTGCTGGCCTTGATAATGACATAGGCTACACGGTCGCCCAATGCGGGTGCTGAGCCTGCATCACGCTTCTTCATGCGCTCTGCCAGCTCAACGTGCGCTTGCTTGTTGGCATAGTCCGACTTACTGAGGGCCTTTGTGATGACCAGCTGGGAGAGATCCACCTTGTTTTGCAGCAGATCTGAAATGGTTTGCTTTACAAATGCCTGAGCCCCCACGACATCTCTTTCGATCAGCAGCTTGTCGAGACACTTGGAAATGATGTTTTGCACAAGTCGGCAGTTGTCACGACGCACCGTCTAATGGACACATGTCAGCCCCCACATCCAAGATACACCATCCACTACTTACCTCGATACCCTTGGCATCCAGTTTATCGTACTTGTCTTCTCGCGTCCAGTAGAGACCAGCATATCTCTTCTTGTTGATCAGCAGATAGGGGAAATACACCTTTTCAAAGTCAAGGTTGATGGGCCGAATGAACTTTGTGGTGACCAGCGTTGCGCCTTCTTTGCCCAGCGCCATGGCTTCCTTGAGATTGTCCACGCCAAACTTGATCATGACAGAATCCGTATCACCGTAAATGACCTTGGCGTCGTGCTTGTAGCCATTCTTGACTGTAAAGTGCTCCTCCACCGTCTCCTTTGTCTTGAGAATCATGGCACGGCCATAGGCAGTGACACTGGACGAGATTTGCAGACAGGGCAGCTTGCCCACAGTGGCACCCGTAAAACCATACACGGAATTGGCACTGATCTTTAGAGCCAGCTGACGACCATCCAAGACAGCACGCTTAAAGGGGTCTGTTTCCTTTTTGAGGTCATTCTTGGCGCGCTTACGAGCAGCTAACAGATCGCCCAGAATAGCGGGCAGCAGGCCCTTGCGTCGAGAAGACTTGACAAACATGTCGCTGTTGGGCGTCACCTCGTAATCCACGTCCTTGACCAAGTTGAGCCTCTTGACAATGTCAGGCTTGAGCAGTGTTGTGTAGCACAGATTGTGGGCCTGCATGATGGAGGGGTACAGCGAGGTGAAATCCAGCGTGGTGATGGGGACGTCGTAGTAGCCTCTCTCGGGCTCAATGACAGTGGCGCCTTCGTAGGCCTCGTCCGACACCTCCGACTTGATGACAGGGATCACAAGGTCTTCCTCCAGCGCACGGCGGTACAGCTGAGAGATCACCTTGATTTGCTGGCCACGCACCAGAATGTAGTTGAAGGGGACGCCGGTGACTCTGGCCATCTCAGTGTAGTTGAAGAGCAGCATGAGCTTGTCCATCAGTCTCAGGGGCAGAAAGGCATCCTTCAGACAGTAGACGGCCAGACGACGACGTGTCTCCTCGTTGCCGTTCTGCAGCTCTGTGATGATGGAGTGGTGCACGTCCTCCTTTTGCTCGCCCAGGAATTCAGCAGAGACAGAGTTCAGCGTGTAGGAACGCAGCTTGTAATCGCGCTGAATGGCCTGCAACATGTCCAGCTGCAGGCGCCCCTCCAGGTTGATGGACTTGTTCTCGCGTGTACCGTAGGCTTTGGACGAGAATTTGGTGTCTCTTGCGTCCGTGCGCACGCCCTTGATTCTGCCAAGGAAGGGGAACTTGGTGACGCCCAAATGCCTGGCACGGTCCAGCAAATAGGGGAAATCAAAGTTGGTGGTGTTGTAGCCGATCACGACGTCGGGATCCACCAGTCGAATAAAGTCGCTCCACTTTTGCAGCAGGTCTCTCTCGTCGTCAAAGGAGAGCACCTGGGATCCCACAATGTGCGCACAGCTGTTGAGTGTAAAGACGTTGCGGATGAATGGCTTCTTTTGGCCCTGGATCTGCACAACAGACGCAATCTGGATCACGGGGTCCACATTGGCCTCGGGGAAGATGCCCTTTCGGCCGGCGCATTCAATGTCGAAGCTGAGCACGCGCAGAGGCGCCATGTCTGACCACTCGCCCTCGGGAGCATGGCTGATGAATGTGTCGTAGCGTGTCTGCACCTCGTACTGGGCGAACGATGTGGGCTGGTCGATGAAGGTCCATGTCGCAGCCGGCAGCTCGATCCAGTTGGAGCCAGGCACTTTGCAGTCAATCATGAAGCGCAGGATGTAGGCCAGGTTGCTCTCGAACGTGGTGTCTGACTGACAGGGGCGGTCCAGTCCAGCGACAAAGATGCCCTGCTCAATCTTGTTCTTGCACTTGGAGATGTCTCTTGGGTCCTTGACTGTTACTCGAATGTAGGGTGATTTGGAGTCGCCGTGGTAGCCGTAGATGCTCTGCTTCATCATGATGCTGACATCAAACACTGCTCCTGGCTGTCCAACGGCAGCCTTTAACAAACGCAATCCTAAATCAGCCACGGATACACTACAACATTCAATGCTATGCTTACAGAGAGTGATTGCTTCAAGGCAGGCAGATGGCTATGCTGGAATCCAAAAGGCGCAGGAAAGTAGAAATACGGCAAAAAGTCCCTGACATGGCAGACCACACTGTTGCCGCCCTATACTGACATGTTAGCAATGCCATTCGACCGACATCTCTCTGCTACTGCGTACCGTAGTAACACCGTAGAATCTGACAACTGGCTGCTGCGCTTTCCAATCCATATACTCGTCAATCTCAATCTGCTGAAACACTAACAGACACACACACACACACAGGCTTGTTAGTCTTATGCCCTCTTCCTCCTCCCCAAACAAACCACCAGGCCATCCTTACCAATCTTATCCTTGGCTGGATCAAGCAAAGGAGCGTCATTGCGACCCCACGTAGCCTCTGTATTCTCCACTAATCTAGCTGTTTAGCATCCAACAAGTCAACGCCGGTGCAGTGCTACTCACGCTTGATATCGAGGTCCATGTCATCGTTCAGCAGCTTCAATTCTTGCTCGAAATCAGTGGGTGCTGCTGCTGCTTGTTTGCCGCTGGTATTGGAAGCATTGCTGGGAGCGTGTGCTGTCTTTCGCTTCTTCATGGTGGATCCAGGCTCAAACGGCTGCGATGAGATGGTAATGTCTTTATCCGAGTGTGAACTGGTCATGTTGAAGTGTGTTTATTGCAAGTGTAAAAAAAAAAAGATAAAGAGAGAGAGAAAAAAAAAAGCAGCGCGTTAGAACGCGAGAATCTGAATTTAGAGCACCCGAAAATCACTTTGACAGTCGTTTGCCAAAGGCAATGATCCACTTGTGACACGCGATGATGATGGTTCTCTTTGTATGTTGGTCTGCCAATGCCCATCTGCCCAAAGAGCTGATCTTGGGATAGAATGGCATGACAGTTTTATACTGCTAAATGAGGAATAAACCAACTCCAATGCTGCTTGATTTATCACGACGGGTACATTTGTAGCTGTCATCCAGGCACCATCTTGTTGCTGCTGCATTAGCTAGACTCGACAGCAAGAGATCTGTGGATAGGAATCCATGCATGCAGACATTGCAATAAGACGAGATGGCAGTTGCAGTATCAAGTCTTAATCTGCTATATATGCCTCTTGTGAATGAGTGATTTACTACAAGTGCTCATTTGAAATGCCCTCAATTACACAACACCGGTGTTTAGCCGATGACTCATGAAGAGCTGTAATGCGATAAGGGTATAAAATGGGGTTTTTTAAAGGGCAGCATCCACCTTTAAATTTGGACAGATCTCTGCTTGTTGTTCTTGTTCTTTTTCTTCTTCTCTCTCCAAACCACCACCATGTTTCGCTTAAACACTGCCACCGTCTTCCAGCAAAGCAAGCACATGCAGCGTCGCTTGTACTCGTCAAGCTACCAGCATCTGACTGCTCGCAAGCAATCCTTCATTGCCCAATCCGGCATCTACCCCACTGGTTTCCGCGCCAGTGGTGTTGCTGCTCTCATCAAAAAGAACAAGAACAAGGACGTCGCACTCGTGGTCTCTGATCTGCCCTGTGCCGGTGCTGCTGTGTTCACCACCAACAAATTCCAGGCTGCTCCTGTGCTCGTCAGCAAGGAGACACTGGCCCAGAACAACGACAAGCTGTACGCCGTGGTCACCAATTCAGGATGTGCTAATGCAGTGACGGGCGCTCAGGGTATCGTGGACGCTAAAAAGATGCGCTCTGTCATGGACGAGCTGGTCCAGCATCCTCTCAGTGCGCTCACCATGTCCACCGGTGTGATTGGCCAAAACCTGCCCATGGACAAGATTGAATCAGGTATCCGCGATGCGTATGCTCACTTGTCTGCAGAGCATGACAACGGCTGGATGAGCGCTGCCGAGGCCTTCATGACAACCGACACATTCCCCAAGCTGCGTAGCGGCGAGTTTGATTTGCAAGGCTCCAAGTTTAGAATGGCAGGTATTGCAAAGGGCGCTGGCATGATTCACCCCAACATGGCCACCCTGCTGGGCTTCATGGTGACAGACGCCTACGTCAAGCCTGAGCTGCTGCAAAAGGCGCTGACCTATGCTGTCGACCGCAGCTTCAACTCGATCAGTGTGGATGGCGACATGAGCACAAACGACACCATCTCTGTGCTGGCAAACGGCGGATCCGACGTTCGCATTGAGTCTGAGGGTGCTGATTACGAGGCCTTCAGAGATCGCTTGACTGCATTCGCGGCTGAGCTTGCTCAATTGGTCGTCAGAGACGGCGAGGGGGCCACCAAGTTTGTTACTCTCCACATCAAGGCAAGTAGACGGTCTGTTGACTCTCTCTGTAGAAACACCATCTCATGCATTTATTCAAACAGGGCGCCGAGACATTTGAAAGCGCTAAAAAGGCCGCATCTCACATCTCTACGTCCATGCTGGTAAAGTCAGCCTTGTACGGCCAAGATGCCAACTGGGGCAGAATCTGCGCCAGCCTCGGTCACAGCGGCATTGACGTGGATCCCACCTTGGTCAGCGTGACATTTGTGCCTTCGGATGGCAGTGAAAACCTCAAGCTGATGGTCAAGGGCGAGCCGGAGCAGGTGGACGAAGCCAGAGCATCTGAAATCCTCAAGATGGAAGACTTGAACATTGAGGTGGATCTCGGTTTGGGTGAGAGTGAAACCAAATTCTGGACCTGTGATTTGAGCCATGAATACGTCAGCATCAATGCTGATTATCGTTCTTGAGCTCCTGGCTTGGTTCTTGTATAAAATAATAAAAAAAAGTTACATTTATGAATAGCAGGGTCTTTATTGATGCAACGTGTTGTAGTGAGAGAGAGATCGATACAGAGCCTTTGCTTATCCAGAGGACGCATGCTTCTCATCGGGTGTTGGCAAGTTGCCTCGACGCATCAACAGGTATTCTTGAAGACTCAGCTTTTTCTTTGCTTGTTTCACTTGTTCCAATTTGTTGTCAATCGGGCACACGCTGGAAGAGGAGGAGGATTCAGGCTCGCTTCTGCTAGTGTGGTCAGTGGTAGGATGGCTGGCGGCCTCTTGCTGTTCTTGCGGTGGTAAAGCAGTGGCAGTAGCGTGTGGGGTTGTATCTGGTACAGCGGTAGTGGCATCTTGCTGTTGACCAACAGAGCCTTGCTGTATTTTAGGGGTATCTTCCAAAGGCAATGTTGAGTCAGAACTAGCGCCATCACTCGAGTCGTCTTGTTCCATTGCATGGTATGTGTTGCTCAATGCGTCTTCTGTAGGCGCTGGATCAGATGCTGGCAAAGCTACGGGTGGATCTGGATTCGCTGCTTTGCTTTGGGGTTGTTGTTGTTGTTCGAGTTCAAGCTGCTTTTCTCGCTGTTCGTTGAGGTATCGCTGAAGCCATCTCTTTTTGATAGGTAATCGAATGTCACCAGGCACAAGTGGTCGAGGACGCTTGTAGCCAGGCAGCTGTGTTTCTGATTCATTTTCGCTTGCAGGCTGTGATGGCACTGGACTCATGGATAAAATGTCAATGTCGACACTGTCCGCTTGAGAGACTGTAGGTGATGTAGGTGCATTGCTTGGGTTTCGTCTGGCTGTGCTCTTTTTGATGAGCTTCACTTGCTTGTGCTCTTCCTTGTTGCTGCCAACACTGCTGCGACGACTTTTGGGCTTGCTTTCTTCATCCGATGAAAAGATGCCGCCACTGCTGGCGCGAGGACCTCCCTTCTTGCCTGCTTTGTGATGCTCGTTCATGTCGGGGCGCAGTACTTTGCTGCTGCCGCTGCCGCTGCCGCTGCCACTGCTGCTATTGGAGAGTCGTTTTCTTTTCGTCGAGGAAGAAATAGCATTGTCATTCTCTGCTACTGCTGCTGCGTACTGATCGTCGTCTTGCTTTTCAAGTTCGTCTTTCAAGCACTCTATCAAACACTCCTCCTTGTCTTCGCAGGCGCACTCGCCGAATTCAGACGCTATCAGACTCAAGCTCTGCTTCAGCGAATCAGCTTCTGACGGATGTATCTCTACGCTGTGATCCTGACGTAAGAATTCCTTGTTCTTGTTCCACATCAGATATCCTCGCTGCCAGTTCCAGGGAATCGTAATCTCCTCGCCGCGGTCTACCTCTTCCGTCGTATAGATGCCCATGTGTATCGTGTGGTCGTCGCTGTCGTTGGGGAGAATGACGCCTCTGATCTCCGAGTTGGGAGCGCACGATCTTCGGATGTAGCGAGTGTCGTTGCCAGCAAATCGAGCGTCAATGCAAATGTCAATGTTGCGAAAAAAGAAGACATGCGCTGGTGGTGTTCCCAGCAGCGTAAAGTTGTTGTCTGGGTCGTTTTTGTACTCTGATTTGCGCGCGTATTCGCCTGTCACCTCCATCAGGTATCGGTGCTCTGGGATGTGGATGTCGGCAAACACGCCCTTCTCCACAGACGGGTCTTTTTGGTTCTGCAGAAAAGTGCCTCGCAGCGACCTTCGCAGCGGCTTGACAGACGCCTTGGGGATGGCAGGAAGCAGCAGGTTGCTCTCCATGACAACAATCGATTCAAGGCCCTTTGCTGCTGCTGCACTCGATGATGTGGAGGGTGATTCGACTTTGGATCTGCCGCTGGACGACTTGGACTTGTTGGATTCCATCCATTGACGATGCACTTCTATCAGCAAATGCTCCACTAATTTTTCCTTGAACACATTCTTTGACAATGGCGTAAACTTGGTTTTGGAGATGGTGGGCGGTGTGTGGTGAGCCGTGCTGTCATCGTCGTCGCTGTCTTGCGGGTAAACACGCTTTTTGGGGATGGCACGCTTCAGAGGCTTCTTTGATTTGGGCTTTTTATCTATCAATGAAAAGCGTGAGCTGATGAGGATCACACTCGCTGTGTGTGCGTGTGTGCTTGTATCAGCACCCTCCTTACCTGCTTCTGGCGAAGAATTGCGCCGACGGGCTTGGTGGTCTCTTTTGCTGAGCTTCCTGCTGCATCTGTCGCACATGTAGTGTTCTGGTATATTGTTCTTTTTGATGTTTACACATGAAGCATGTTGCCAATTTTCACAGTGCTCACACTGGATGGTAAAGCCATCGTCGTCAGAGTCGTCGCACACACACCGTATGATGTCGCCATCCGTTTGATCGTCCATGTCCATGCTGTCGTCGTCTCTGGATGCCTGTTGCGCCTTCTTTTTCGTGGGATATTTTTGCTTGAGCTTTGACATTGGGGGACTAGGATATTATGTGGGTAACGTAGTAGGGTTCTTATTTACAAAGAGGAGGGGAGGAAGAGATGTTGTAATTGATTATTAGACGTATTTAAGAATGATGGTTGGAGGTTTTCATAGCCCAATTCGCTTGTGTGATGGCCAATTCGTGTGTGGTTATGAGTGTCGAGTGAGAGTGAGAGAGAGTTGGAGTGAGGAAAAAGTGAGAAAGAGAAAAAGAAAAGAGAGAAAAAAAAAAAAAAAAGTTATTCTTATTAAATGACGCAAAGTGGTTTAAAGTTCCGGTGGTTGTTGATCTGTTGTTTTCAATTGTCTGTAAATGTAGAGCAGGTTTTAAAGAGAACAGCTCCATATTTGTACAGCGTTTGTGGGGTTGGATGGACTTCAAGTGCATGTACACGCCAGCTTCAATTCGTTCTCGGCCAGCACTTTTTATAAAGGCATCAAGAGACCGCATGTTGTTCATCCAGCATTGCGGACGATCTCCAACTACGACTCGACATCATTTGAATGTCTCTGAGGTGTGGTAGTGAAAGACGAGCATGATTTTGTATTGTGTGAAAAAATACAAGAATGAAAAAGAGGAAAAAAAAACCAGATTCATTTGTACAAACAATCACTCCAAGATATACTACTGCGTCATCTCAATTAGAGTTTGTATTCATTTACGAAATTAGTATTCGAAAATGAGGTGAATGGGATGCGCCGATACCTAAAAGCAACTGCTACACATTCCCAATCTTGTACTAGCATTTGCAAAATATGGATGAAACGATAATGTAAATAAAGCGCCATCCAGCAATGTCTTGTTGGCTCATGTATCGCCATGGCAACACTGTTTATCTCATTGCATGGCTGTCATACATTCAAAATTAATTAACGCATGCCGCAATCTTTATATTTCTCCTTTCAGAGGCTTTCATGTCATTGACTGTGCAGCTTTGTATGAGATTTCCACTTTCAAATCATGCAACAACTGCGATAAAAGCATTTCTCTATTGGTAGACTTCTACAAGTGAATCCATTGGCTAGAGAGTCTTTGAAAACACTGTGTTGTGCCTTGTTCCTGTAATAATACTATCTGTATGTTCCAAAATTCAAGTAGTCTCTGTTAATAGCATGGGCGAATTGCATCAGGGAGGGGATGGCTGGCTACATAAGGAGCATCGCCTTGATATTTCGGATTGGGAACAATACCAACAATCGTCTCACTACAAGATTAAGCGACTAAAATCCAGCCAAGCCTTGTTTAGTGGTCGTTGATGCTAGTAGGCAATTTATGAGCTGCTGATGTGCCTGAGTACGATCTGATAGCGATATATTCAATGTAAGGTATCGCTGGATCTGTAGAAATACAATGATTCCACAACTGTCATCAGATGTAGGTAGAACATTTTTGTACTCCTCCTTCTTCAAGCTATGTCAATGGAGTTATTTGTAAACACAAAATGCTTGATATCCAAGAGTTTGGTTAATTCAATAATGATGAAAGTGCCCTTACGTCGAAACTGAATCTTACTATTTACATTCTTGGCGACTTTTTCATCGCATATCACAGTCCTGAGATTTACAAAACTGTCCAAATGGCTTGTACCTGCCAGCAGGGGCTATATCTTGGAATCATCGCTCGCTCCCTTTCTCTTATGGGGGCTTTGTTTTCTCTTTTGTTTTCTCTTTTGTTTTCTCTTTTGT
>JAXQGS010001102.1:0-12120 GCA_037040325.1 Mucor sp. M7501 | reverse complement strand
TTTACTAGTATTTGAACCCCCGCCTAACGAAAAAACAGAGGGAAACCCTCGCATTTTTTTTCTAGGATTTTTGTGTGCGCCGAGCCCATTCTAGCGATGGGATTGGCTGAAAGACTGGATAGCAAGTGAGACAAATGTTTGTAAATAGTACAATAAAAACTAGTTTAATAATTCTATAAAAATAATAAAGGCAATAATGAACCACAATAGCAATTTACTGATGTATTCTATTTGTGTATAAAATCTACTGAAGGTCCTGGATTTGAGTTGGAAAAAAGCACATTTGTACAATTTGATTTAGCCTGTAGAATCACTAGTCATGATAATAGGATACTATTCGGTGCATATTTCTGTATAATCTGGCTATAAACAAGTAACCATAATTGCCTTCATCAATAATAAGCTTGAGCTCTGGAAAAACAAAAGTTGCCACAAGCCACTAGGAACACGCGGATCATCCATGGATCACCAAGCAACTGGGAGCCAATTGCAAAAATCTCGGTTAGAAAAAAATAGGAAAGCCTTTCTTTCCAATATTTATTTCCAAGATACAGAACAGTACATCATGAGCGACGATGAAGAAAGACAGCAAATAGCTAGAGCCATGGCGTTATCACTCGAGGGATTAGAAGCTCATTTCGAACAAGAGCAACAGGAACAACACGACATGAGAGCAGCGATAGCAGCATCTTTGGGAAAGACGGTTGATCAACTCACAGCAAGAGATATGTTGTTGGCAGATGCATCTCTGCCTGTTTCCAATTACAACAACAAAAGACCTAGAGAAGAAGAAGTAGGCGGCTCATACCCAGTGCATCGAGTCGTTAAACGTTTTGATAACTCTGAATCGCGCTTTTGGAACGGAACAGTCAAACTGACCTATGTGAAAGGCTTTGTTGGACCTGATTACATACGATTTGAGGACATTGTTCAAAAGGTGCAGTAACTATTCATTGTCTTGGTGACAGAGTTGGATATTGATGAATTGCATAGAAAAGTTTGAAGAAGGCCCTCGTCACAGCTTTTGTGTGCAGTATGGATTTTATCAATGACCATTTTCCTTTGGACGTCAATGTTTGCATAGTTACACATGGTAGACCTGTAAATTATTCTAGCGGTTTGTTGGCGACTCATTGATTGACACATTTTCTTTCTTGCATGGACAGGCGATGAGGAAGCAAGTGCATTCGCATAGAATCATCATACAGCCACCTCTGAAAGATAACAAATATGGCGTATTCCACCCCAAATTGATGCTACTGTTTCACGCTACATCCGTTCGAGTCGTCATTGGATCAGCGAACTTGGTAAGGGAGGAATAGCAAATTCGAGTTGGATGGGTAGACGTTTACAATTGCGTCTAGGAAAGATACGATTACGAAGAGTTGGAAAACGTGGTATTCATTCAGGATTTCCCAAAAGTAAACCAGCCATACAGATCTATAAGCGCACTGCCACGTTTTGCAAGGGATATTTGTGATCTGCTCGATCATATGCAAGTGCCCCCTTCGGTTAAAGACGAGCTTTTGAATTACAACTTTGACAATGCCAAGGTAAATGACACGATAATGCTTCACTGATCCTACATTGTGATTTAATGATGTTTCATTTCTCGCTAGGCCCACATCATTGCATCCGTATCTGGCGTGTTTGAAGGAGACATAGAGTACAGAAAATATGGACATACTCGATTAGCTGATATTGTGCAGGGTATTGTTGGTTCCGCATGCGATACTAAAGACAAGATGCCAAAAGTCGAAATGCAGGTATTGGTGCTTCCATGGACCTTGGATGATGCAATGTTTGCTAAGCAAAATTTCCAAATTAGACATCATCGTTGGGATCATTATCAAGATTGTATTTGAATGAGCTGTATAGATCGTTCTGTGGTATTCCGGCATACAAGGATGGCAAAGCAGCACCTTTAATGATTGAAAAGGACCAACTACCGCCTATCAGTGTCATATACCCATCATTAGATACAGTGGAGTCAAGTCAACTGGGCCCGCCTGTAAGTTTGTTATTTTGTTGACGTTGCTGAAGGAATGTTAATTTTAAGTCTTGTTTGTTACAGGGAGCAGGCACTATTTGTTTGAGCACAAGTACATGGCGAAAAGATACGTTTCCAAAGCAAGTGATGTGCGATGCAATCAGTCAACGTCAAGGCACACTAATGCACTCAAAGGTAATTATTTGCTAGATGGATGTTTATTGTCCTGTATTGAGAATAGTCTTGGTCTAGTATATAATTGCCACCCTTCCAACGAATACAACATCTTCGGCACAGACAGCAACTGGCAAATTAAAGGGCTGGATGTATTGTGGGTAAATATGCAGAATTCCAATAGGGTCCATCATGTCTTAGTTTTAATTGACACAAAATAGGAGCCATAACGCCACCGTTTCTGCTTGGGGAAAATTCACTGTAGCTCGCGATACAAAGAGGCCAAAGATGAACATTAGCAATTGGGAACTAGGTGTTGTACTGCCTCTTTACGATGATTCCGAATACCCAGCACCCTATCTTCGTCCTGCGCCTCGATATCAGCCATCTCAGCAGGCATGGACACAGAATATGGAGTATTAATAATTATAATGATAAATCTCGCACAAACCACAGAATATGGCTATTGTTTAGGTTTTAACTATAAAGTAAATATGTGCAATTATTAGTTGATCGACAAACGGAGCACTTTTTCAGAAATAAAGAATTTGTGAATATGCATTTTAATCGGTGGCAGTGATCGAATTAGATGCTAATCAGAAGTATTCTCATAATCTGGGCACAAGCTTTTGTTTGATCAAATGACAACATCTTGAGCGTGCCTGTGCGTTTCAATAGATAAAAGGCAGGAGTGCAAATGTGTCTCTGATAGCAGATAGGTTTTGAATATTTACTGAAGCTCCAGCTTGAGGCTTTTGATGTTTCTGCCACTGACTCGTGTTGAATACATATTGAAGATAAACATGTGCTGCTAACCTGTAGACAGCTTTTAGAAGAAGTTTATTCATTTTCTTCTTAATCGTGTATATTGTCAGGACAATATTCCCGAAGAGCTGGTTGTAGTTGGCAACAGAACCGTCAGTAAAAAGCATTAAATTTGGATTCACATATTTATTAGTGATGAGCCTGTGTGTGTGTGTTTGCGTGTGTATATGTGTGTGTGCATGTATATTTGTAGCTGAGGACAATGGCAGGCTTACTGTTATCTTTGTCTTCAGGTTTTTAATAGGACTGATCCTGTTTCGAATTAAGTGTCGTCTATACAGCAACAAAAAAGTTAAAAGTGCATACATGCAAGACATTTAATATGATAATTAATGTCAAGATGCGCAATATGGTATTAAAGATGTTTGGCTACTAGATTATTTTTCTTTGTTCTTTCATCTACTTGTTTTTTAATCTAACTTATTCGCCCAGTATCATGTTATTCCACGTTGCATTTGCATTGATCTACCTGATCCTTGTAGTAAACTCAACTGTGTCAAGCCATACAGAGACTGGTAGCGCTACAGCAACATCTATCATCCCAATGAACCCCATGTGTCGTTTGGAAGTATCTCATAAAATTGTCAAAAGAAAGTGGCATAAGCATGACGATGAGGACGAAGATGATGAAGAGGAGAAAGACGACGATAACGACAAAGATGATGAGGACGAAGATTGTGACGACGATGAAGATGGTGATGAAGATGAAGATGGTGATGAAGATGGTGATGAAGATGATGAAGACAACGATAAAGACAAGAATGAGGAGGAAGATGAGAATGATGATGGAGAAGAAGACGATGAACACGATGGTAAATTGCATTCAACAGCCATCCCATGTAAATCCCTTACTAACTTTACACATACATAGATGATGAAGACTGCGACCACTGGAGACATGCTGGCAATGACGACAAGTGGAACCCCGAGGAAGCTTCAGGACACTGGCATGCTCATGACGATGGCTGGTGGCATGCTGGTAAAGATAAAGACGATTGCTACAAGAAGAGACCATCATATTGCGAATGCCATACATCGACTGACTGGAAAACTACCACTGATTTACGCACAAAAACAGCCTGGTTCACCAAAACCAAATGTCGATGCAGTAAAACCAAGCAACCCAAACCCTCCAAATTCATTACTACTGTCTATACAGGAGCAGCAACTACATTCACCATCACCAAGGCAGATACCGTTATTATACCCACAACAAAAAGTACAACTATTCTTAAAACATCTGATAATTCCAAAACAACAGCACACACCCGTAATACAATCCAAACACCAAAACCTACCGTCAAAGCTACCACAAAGGCCACAACGACATCTGGATCAGCTACCACATCCAAAAAGGCATCACCTGCTACAGTAAAAAGTAAGCCTACAACTACTGAACCACCCATTACTGCGAAATCAACACCCAAATCACCAAATACCACACCTTCACCAGCATCCTCGATCTCTGGCGTTTTTTCTAGTGCATTGGTTACCACAACTCTACCTTCAAGCACTGTTATACTTGATTCATCTGAAAAATTTGAAGAAACAGACAGCTCCAGGCTTGAGACTAGCAAGACACAATCTTCCGCGGTTGAATCGCGCAAGAGTAGCTCGTCAGCTGGATCTAACACTAGCTCTCAGTCTTTAGCCAACTCTTTGAGCTCAAGTAACAAGCCAAGATCAAGTAGCTCTCGGACAACAACCTACTCATCTACGTCTTATGACGCTGGCTCTTCAACTAGTACATCGTCACTTACATCTGCTCTCTCACCAACTACTACTACTGCTACTGCTACTGAAATCTCAACAATAGCCACAGCATTGATAACTTCAGTAACCAAAACATCAACTATGAGTAGAAGCATAACGCTACGAAATTTTGCTTCGGTTCGCACTGATTTGTCGCTTGTTCGAAGTACTGCTTCAGCTAGAAATTCTGCATCTGTGGATGATAACTTCGTGAAGATTTCTAAATCGACATCATCAGAATCTACCGCCAACACATTGCCTACTACTTCAATGTTATCAAACACAGTATCTGGTATGTAAATAGACCAAACAGATGCTACAATCGTTATTCTAACCAGTTTGTATATATATAGTCTCTTCTAGTAGTGCTCATGCATTGGAGACTACAAGTTCCACTGTATCAAATGGCTCTAATACATCCAAGTCAACCTTGCTGGCTTCCTCTACCACAATGTGCAGCACCTGTCTCTCGTCTACTATTTCATCTACTGTAAGCTCTGCCAAATCAAGTAACAGCTTCTCGGCATCCACTGCTAGCAGTTCTAAAGACGGATCATCTGCCTCTATTACCAGCGCCACAAGTTTAGCCTCATCCAGCAGCATTTCAGCTTCTAGTCTCATATCTTCATTGGAAAATAGCTCTCGATTCGAATCCAGTGCTACCAGTAGCTCAGTAGCCACCTCATCTCTAGTATTATCTGAAGATGAATCGTACGACTCTGATCTGCTCAATGAAGGGACTCAGCCTAAAGTGTCCACGCTTGGTGAGACCAGCTCTGGAGATTTGTCTGCCACTATTACCTCTGGAGAATCACCCAGTGTGTCCACTGCTATTTCATCCTCTGATGAATCCTATGACTCTGATCTGCTCGATGAAGGGACTCAGCCTAAAGTGTCCACGCTTGGTGAGACCAGCTCTGGAGATTTGTCTGCCACTATTACCTCTGGANTCTGGAGATTTGTCTGCCACTATTACCTCTGGAGAATCACCCAGTGTGTCCACTGCTATTTCATCCTCTGATGAATCCTATGACTCTGATCTGCTCGATGAAGGGACTCAGCCTAAAGTGTCCACGCTTGGTGAGACCAGCTCTGGAGATTTGTCTGCCACTATTACCTCTGGAGAAGCACCCAGTGTGTCCACTGCTATTTCATCCTCTGATGAATCCTATGACTCTGATCTGCTCGATGAAGGAACTCAGCCTAAAGTGTCCACGCTTGGTGAGACCAGTTCAATAGATTTGTCTGCTACTTTTACCTCTGGAGAGGCCTCTGGTGTGTCCACTGCTATTTCATCCTCTGATGAATCCTATGGCTCTGACCTACTCAATGAAGGAACTCAGCCTAAAGTGTCCACGCTTGGTGAGACCAGCTCTGGAGATTTGTCTGCCACTATTACCTCTGAAGAATCATCCAGTGTATCCACTGCTATTTCATCCTCTGATGAATCTTATGATTCTAATCTACTCGATGAAGGGACTCAGCCTAAAGCGTCTACACAAACTGCTACCAGCTCTGAGGATGTGTCTGCTACTATTACCTCTGGAGAAGCTTCTGATGCGTCCTCTGCATTTTCGTCCTCTGCATTTTTGTCCTCTTATGGATTCTATGGCTCGGAATCTGGTGCCATCTCTTTGGCCTCATCAATGTCATCTAGTGAAGACGAGTCTTGGGATTCTGAACTGCTTCGTTGGGGAACGCTGCCTGTATACACAATAGTTTATGATTATACCTCCAACTATGACTCAATCACTATTACACCTACCTCGGAATACTCTCGTGCTTCAACATCCGTTAGTGTTGCTATTCTAAATTCGGCGAAACAATCTTCAGAGATGGACTCATACTATTCAAGTCTGCTTGATGAAGCTACTCAACCAGTTTTCTCTACTGTGTCTGCAACTGATGCTGGGTACAGCTCTGTTACAATCACTCTTGATACAGTGTCTTCTTACTCTTCTGCAAGCAGTGTTGACAGTGCCATTATCTCTTCTTCTTCTGCTGGCGAGCCCTGGGCTTCTGAGCTGCTCAGTGAAGCTACCCAGCCTGTATACTCCACTGTGCCAGTTACTGGCTCTTCTAGTACTAACAGTGTGCCAGAGTCCTATGCGTCTAGTACCGTGCCTTTTGATTCTAAATCTGTCCAATCTTCGCATGTTGTCAAGAGTTCTCTGGAAGCATCTAGCACTATTACTACCTTGGCTGGATCTGTATCTTCTACAGACTCTACTCAGTCTGATGTTTCCACTTTTTCAGATGATGACAGTAATCCTATGTCTACACTTGCTTCAAGCAGCATACGCGACTCTTCGATAGCTGGTTCGCTGGGTAGCTCGTCTGCTTCATCATCATCAGGTCAAATAGCTTCATCTACTACTGGTGTTGTTGCAACGGGAGGTGGAAGCTCTTCATCTGAAAAGAGCGATAGTACAAGCAACCTGTCTAGCTTTGATGGTTACACTACAACAATGTCATCTCTTCTTTCAGCAATTGCAAAGCCCTCTGATCGTTCAATGGGGTCTACTTCTTCCGTGACAGTATCAAGCAACACCAATCTAGCTTCTGAGTCAGTGACATTGGAAACAGGTAGCAGCAGCAATTTGGCAAGATCAACTGGGTTCAGTGCCTCTACAATAAGTATCGACTCTTCAAGCGGGATGTCATCTTCTAGTATCTCTTCAAGTGCGTTGCAATCACCAGGTTTGACTTCTTCCGTTGTCCACAGCGGCTCAGAAGCTACAGCAATGCCTATATCAAGCGTAGACAGATCAAGCACGTCTCCTATATCCAGCACGACGCTCACATTTACTGATGTCACTGTTACAAGTTCAAGCGCTGAAGAAGAAACGTCTAGTTGCAAAGAGTTTACTACCATTACTACAACAGACATCTATGGAGATATGGTATTCAGAGCAGCCTGTATGGATTCATTGTCAAGCACTTTGGATGTAACCTCTCCTTTGCAAGATTCCTCCAGTGCTCCTCTTACCGCCATGCCATCAACATCCGCAACTAGTTCAAGTGCATTCAGCTCTACAAGCTTTGTTCTCAATCCAATGGAATCCAGCTGCGATGACTATACCGTGATATTGGCCAAGAATGCGTATGGTTCATTGGTATCCGAAACAGTTTGCGTAGAATCCAGTTCAATGGCTCCTTCAGATGTTGGCTCGACCATCACACCTACAGAGACTGTAGCTACAACACAAGAAACAAGTGCTTCTTCATCCTTGCTGTTGTCTCCACCAGCAACATCGTCCTGTGATCACCCAACTTTGATGGTGGAAGAAGATGCTAATGGTGTCTTGGTGTCCAAAACTGTTTGCAACGAACCATCCTTGAGTCATTCGCAAGATTGGAGTTCTAGTGAAAGCAGTGTGGTGACATCAAGTGTGAGCATCAGTTCTAGCTCTTTTGCAGACAGTACCTCATTTTCTGGATCAACTACAAGCTGCAATCACTTTACTGTTGTTTCTAGCAAAGATGCGTCCGGCTCGTTGGTGATGACAACTGCTTGCTTAGAGTCCAACACAGCTTCCAGTACCAGTGCCATCTCAACAGCTAGCGGATCCTCTACAGTAGCACATTCAGTAGAGACGGCATTCTCCAGTTGCAGCAAGTTTACTGTATCAACGACTGTGGATGCTGGTGGTTCCGTTGTTTCAAAGACCATTTGTGATGAACCATCTCAAACTAGTATTTCGTCTGGATCTAGCATGGAATCAACATCAGTATCAAGCTCAACAGAGCCCTCCATCACCCTTTCAGCATCCAAACCAACAGAGACAATGTTGACTTGTGAGGAGATGACTACTATCACGACTACTGATACTGCTGGATCGGATGTCTTGACGACAATTTGTGCCGAATCGAGCCTACATTTGGAAAGCACCAGCTCTACTGCTCAATCTACTCCAACTTCCGGCTCTACACTATATTCAAGTGCTCTCTCGTCATCAATGCTTTCTAATTGCGAGGATGTCATCACTATCACAACTACTGATGCTTCTGGATCCCCTACTGTCAGTACAGTTTGTGCCGAGTCAAGCATAGCCTCTGCCAGCAGCCGTGTACCTACCTCTTTGACGGAAGAATCATCATTGGGATCGTCCTACCATTCAGCTACTATTTCCGCATTCAGTTCGTTAGAAACAGGCTTCAGCTGCCAAGAGACCATTGAAATGACCACTACAGATGTCTATGGATCCAGCTTCTTGACCAAAGCGTGTGCTAAATCAACAACAAAAGCACCAAGCAGCATTGTATCTGACTCGGTCACTCCTTCAACATCTTTCACAAGCTCCAACTCTATGTCAGTATCTGATTCATCCACGACAGCTTCGAGCTGTGAATTCATGTCTGCAATAACAACAACTGATGCCCGTGGATCCACAGTGTTGAAAACAGTGTGTGCTGAATCATCCTCCCTCTCTGAAAGCAGCATGTCCACTAGTCAATCTGTATCTTTCAGAGACTCTTCCAGTACCATCTCGGCATCCAGCTCATTGGAAACATCTTTCAGTTGCGATCAGTTTACTACCGTCATGGGAAAGGACGAGCATGGTGCCACCATATCACAGGTGCTTTGTGTCGAATCATCCAGCAGTTCTCTATCGAGCTCCACATCCAGCAACACGCTTGAATCGTCCTCTACCTCAAGTTGGATATCCTCGTCCGGTTCTTCAAGCACTGTAACCAATCCAGTAAAGAGCAGCAGCCTTTCCTCTATTGTGAAGTCTGTGAATTCCTACTCTGGTTGTGAGCATTTGACTATAGCCTATAGCACAGATGCTCAGGGAGTATTGTTACCAGAAACTATCTGCGCGGATTCAAGCACAAGCACGGGATCGATTACACCTACTCTCTCTTCTCCAATTGAGAGCTCACTCACCTCCACCATATTAACAACGGGTTCTGTGCACTTGCCCCTGACAACATCAGCCATTGACTGTGATGAATACAGTACAATCTTGATCAAGGACACTCTCGGATCTCTCTTACCATACACCATCTGTGTTGAATCAAGCGCTACTTCTTTTGTATCGTCCCATGTTGGTTCGTTTGTTTCCTCTGGTGCTATTTCCTCTGCTTCAAGCGCCGTGGAGACCTCTTCTGAATGCGATTACTATACGACAATCACTGGTACAAATGGCATTGGTGAATTGACATCTGAAACGAGCTGCATCGAATCCAATACTGTATCTGAAAGCTCCATGGTATCGTCAAGCAGTGTGTCTGATTCGACTCTGAGTACACGTACGACATCAGCCCTGTCCTCTTCATCTCTATGCGATCATTACTCGACCATTGTAGCAACAAACACGCTTGGCTCCTTGACTTCTCTAGTGGTTTGCACAGACTCTGTCAGTACCAGTTCTTTAATTTCTTCTACGTCAATCAGTGACATAGCTACTGCCACCATGGATGCATCGCAATCAGCAACAACCTTTGTATCAAACACAATTAGCTCTGGATCTAGTTCGACAACCTTAGGAAGCTCAGCTTACTCCGTGGCACCCAGTTCTGCATCCCTTTCTGAATCTTCAAGCATGGCAATGACAGTAAGTAAAGTTGATTCCAATCTGAATTTGATGATACTCACCATTTTTTCTATAGACATCCAGTACTCTTTCTTCAAACACTGAACAGCATGTGTCTACGAAATCAACAACAGCAGCATCCTCAAATACTGCTATATTGCCCTCTAGAGTTCGATCAGCACGCATCAGTGTAATCCAGGATACTACAACTATTTCAGCGTCTGCATCATCGGGCGCCTCTCATTCATTGACTTTGTCTGGCTCTGGATCTTCTACATCTTCCACATATAGCACTACAACTACTGGATCATCTGAAGGCATGTGTGCTACTGGACCACTACCTACCGCAAGTGCTTCTGTTGAATCTGGTACAGATACATCCACAGCTTCTTTTTCCAACGGCAATTCTCTTGAAATCTGCAATACAATCAACACGATGGATCACACTACTGCCACACAAACAGCCCAGTTCTCTAGTGATTCAGCTAGCTCAATATCCTCTTCTTCGACACTTGCCCCAGTAAGCCAATCGAGTCCCTCTGCAGTCTGTAAACCGCAATCATCTGGTTCAGTTGTTGATAATTCGCAATGTGGTAATGACTTGCCTAATACCGATACACCCAAAGAAGAAGCACTGTGTGATAATGGAAACGCCCCAGGATCCTCTAATAGTAGCAGCTCTAGTTCGGTCTCAAATGAAGGCGCTTGTGGAAGCCCATCAGGTTCATCTTCGTCTTCTAGTAGTGGTTCAAATAGTTCTGGCGGGGTCTCTTCTTCTTCATCATCATCATCATCAAGTAGTGGTGGTGGTTCTTCGTCCTCATCTTCCTCTGGCGGTAGCGGTGGTTCCTCATCCTCGTCTTCCTCTGGCGGTAGCGGCGGTTCCTCGTCATCTTCATCCTCAAGTAGCGGTGGAGGCTCTTCGTCATCGTCTTCTTCGTCGAGTGGCAATGGTGGTTCCTCATCATCGTCCTCTGGAGGACAAGGTGGTAGTTCCTCTTCATTCGCCGGTAATGGATCATCCTCTAGTTCATCGTCATCGTTTGGCAGAAGCTTCTTGGATAAATGTGCAGATTCAAATGGTTGTGATGATACTACACCTGCAAACGCGCCACCAGCGATAAACCACAAGAATGCTCGTCGTTCCAGCAAATCGCGCCATCATGTCAGCACATCATCGAGCTCGACATCCAGCACATCACAGGTTAAATCCGGCGTTCGTTCTTCATCCACAAGCAAGTCTGAAACAACCATGGTAGAAGAGTCCATCATCGTTGCACGTAGGAATGGGACATCCACTTCAGAGCGAAGACAGACAGAAAGCACAAGTGTAGAGGACAGTTTTGAAGAGGAGGACGATATCCTAGACGACGCAAAAGATGACATGGCTATGGTCAGTGATTCGCAAAACAAGCAGCCTCACAATGAGAAGCGCAGTGAATTGGCAAAAAACAAATCAACATTACCTCTTGCTAACCAACAAAGTGAAAGCGATGCAAATAAGCTTGTCAAACAAAAGAGAGCGCTAAAAAGACCAGTGTTGAAAACGAAAAGCACCAGACGTCCTCGTTTTTCACGTAATAACAGAAAGAAATACAAAATGTAAAACTATCTTTGGGCAGATTAATGTAATAATAAACGTATAATAGTAAAATGTGTGAAAAAGAAAATATAATATAGCCATCTGTTAATGACAAGTGAATATCATATACAACTTGATTGTTATTTTTATTGTTTTATTTTTCATTTACTTTTCTATTAGGAGCCCCCAAAACCCAACAAGTTGGATTAAGAAGGCAAGGAAAAAATTAGGCAAAGGTGCCCCACTAGCCCCAATAC
>JAXQGS010001101.1:0-11706 GCA_037040325.1 Mucor sp. M7501 | reverse complement strand
GCGATTTAAAGTCTTGATTTTACAGTGGTAAATACATTTGAGGGCTGCTCACTGAACATTGCGCATATTAACATCTGGTTTGATGGCCTGTAGTTTATCATCTAGTAAAACAGTGCCCTACTAAACTCTTTGTCCATTGAAAAACGCGAAATTACCATAGGCTTTCTGCACAGATTTACCCAAAATCGATGAAAAACCTGTTTTTGTAGCAGGCATCGAATCGATTGACTGGCACTGTGTCATTTGGCGGATAAGCGAAGGTGGAATACCTCCCTCTCAACTCTTACAAAGCCCTTCCTTACTATTAGAAACTACATATCGTCAAGCAAATGATTTATTTCTTCTGATTCGACATTGGGTTAATCGGGCAAGCCCGATGCAGGCACAAGCTGTGCAATCTCCATTAGAACAAAGGTCGAAAAATCATCGCGGCAATCATCCAAGAGCTAGCTAGTAGTAGCATTAATCTTCTAGACACTGAAAATACGAACCTTGACATGGTGTAATAATCACCACTACATCATGCTATCAGAGTAGATCAATACCATCCACGTTAAACAATATTGATGGCTAGAGTGCACCGATATCTTAAATTCATGCAAACGCTCTCACCTCCTCCATCATTTTGCTGCGGACATTCGGAAATCTACTACACTGTTCTCCTAAATATGATATGAGATCTACCCGAAATTCTGGGTTACTACCTGGCGATTTTCATGACACCAAAAGGCTATTTCATGCCAATGCTCATATTTGTATGCATATACACCCAAAATATGGAGTAGATCCTGGTTCTCAGCGTGCTTTCTGCCCAAAGTAACCCGTAGACTGCCAGTTTTCTATAACTCACACGATGCCAGCACACGTTTCAAAAAAAAAAAAAGAGGAGGGGTTTGGCTTACAAGAGAAGAAGCTTGACAGGAGTTAAACCAAAATGAGTCATATCCAACTTGATTATTCAGCTTGGCTTTCATCATGTGCGCCTCGTAAACTTTTGACCTATAGTGCATGACATCTCTAGAGATCTTCATCAGGCATTTAGATGTTATACAGTGTGTAGGTCACCTTTTGGATTTAGGCTAATGAAAAAAAAAACAATTCTATACATCAACTTGATTGGGAAATATTCTTCTCAAATAAATAAAAATAAACATTGTACAAACATCAACTCGTGAACACAATAGACTGCATGGTGCGGTCGAATGGTTTAGCCTTGTACTCTTTGTAGTATATGCATCGATGCGTCCAATACCGTATTGCTAGAAAAGCAAGTTCCAATCAACATTTTCCCCAGGCAGCATTGATGATGGTATACTATTGTTGATTAATAAGTGCATCTCAATTTTAAAGTTATAAAAAGAAGGTGCGGATCACAGAATCTCAAAGATTCATGTTGCACACAACCCATTCTTCCTTTTGTGAAACTGCCTGTAGGATAGAGGCATTTGGAATGAAGGCCTTGAAGTGACAATTCGCATTACAAATCAACAATAGTAGACAGCAGCGATCTGTCTGAAGAATTGCGTCAATTGACAAGCAGCTTAGGAACATCATCATTGCTTGGAGAATCAGCTATACGAGGCAGTGCTTGATTTGGGTAGGTTTGAGAGAAGAGGGGAGGGGGGTTTCTTTTACCCTCTTCTCAATGTAACGTCAATATTTTTTATTTGAAAATATATAAAGCATGGATTGATTAGAAAAAAAGGACTTTTTCGGTTTCGTCCACTCACACCACAATATACTATATAGCATGACCAAATCAAAAGATCAAAATCCATCGGTTGATGAGGAATCACAAAACACCACGTTTGACGAAGAAGATGTAAAGACCGTCCAATGCACTGAGGAGGATGTATCGCCTACTTCCCCACAGCAACAAGACTACCCCGCAGTGCTTGAATCAGCTCCATTTCCTGCATTGGGTTCATTAGAAGAGATCACCCAAACACTGTCCAGAGTGAGATCGAATCAAACGCAAAAAAATGAAAAATCAATCTTGGGCGAACTACTAGTAGATCAAGACGAGCAACTGCCATTCAAGCAGATCCCTTACCACACAGACGGAATAAGGAATCCAGGCTGGCTCACTGTGCTATCATGCTTCCTTGTCAATTTCTTTGTATTCGGCACAACATTTGCGTGGGGAAACTATCAAAAATTGTGAGTTTTTTGCGCTTTTATCACAGCCAACAAAAAAGAGACTGGAAGCTAATGCGCAATGATTAGATACATAGACGAGGTGTTTGTGGGCAAGACAGATTTGCTCAGAATTGCATTTGTGGGCACATCTGCGTCTGCTCTCATGCTGGCTTTAGGCATGTTTATCACGCCCGTCATTCAAAAGATTGGCTTTAGAGGCACCATGTGCATTGGCACCGTTGTCGCTCCCTTGGCGTTGATTTTGGCCAGTTTTGCGACTGAGCTTTGGCACGTATATCTCTCTCAAGGCATCCTGTTTGGCATTGGTGCCGCCTTTGTGTTCTCACCATCTGTCACATTGCCATCACAATGGTTCACAGCAAAGAGAGCACTTGCCACTGGCATTGCTGTAAGTGGATCCGGTGTTGGCGGCGTGTGTCTGTCGCCAATGACCCAGAGACTGATGGTGTCTATTGGATATCGAAACGCGTTGCGGGTGCAAGGCGCATTTGGCTTTGGGTTGCTCTGTATATCCACTGCCTTGGCTACCAGCCGCTATCGACCCCCTCCATCACTGAACTCTAAAAACCGGTGGTATCACATTTACGACAGTAGCCTGATCTCCCGTCGATTCATGTTGCTGCTTGGGTTTAGTTTCTTTGTTCCATTTGGCTACGTTGCACCGTTCTTCCTAGCTCCGCAGTACGTACAGAGCATTGGTCTGGATACTTCTACTGGTGCAGCCATGATCTCCGTAATGTCGGCTGCTAATGCCGTTTGTCGCATTACCTTGGGCTACCTTGCCGATCGCAGTGGAAGGTTCAACACCATGTTTTGCTGCACATTCCTTGCAGGTAGGTCATCCGTACGTGGACCCATCATTCGACCAGCGCACTGAACAAACACTTGATATAGGCTTATTCACCATGGTGATCTGGCAATTCGCCACCAGCTATGGCACCTTTGTGGCCTATTGCGTCTTGTACGGGCTAACAGCTGGCGGCTTTGTCTCGCTGCTGCCAGTGATTACAGCCGACATTGTTGGCGTAGAGAACATCCAGAGAGGGCTTGGCATGGCCTACATGACCACTGTTATTGGCAACTTGCTAGGCACCCCCATCATTGGGCTACTCTTCAACACATTTGGCTGGACTGCAGCCATTCAGTTTGCGGGTTCAATGTCAGTCATATCCGCCATGTTCATGCTTGTACTTCGAATGATCATGTCCAAAGGCAAGATATTCCTCAAAGTCTAGTTTGCCACCACACACACACACACACACTATTCCCCCCTCCTTCATCATCTACTGCATTCTTTAACAACACATTGACTGAATCGTCTCTTTAGCAAAGCATCCCAAAATAAAAATCCATGAATTTCTTGTATACATGTGTGTGATGGTTTTTGCGGGTGCAAATGTTATAATATTCCCAATTGCTTGGTTACGATTTTTTTTCCCTTTTTCTCTTCTTCTTCTTCTTCTTTTCTTGTATATACACTATTTCTTAATAAATGGACAGGTCTCAACCACCAGACGCCTTTTCGAAAACACTAGAGAGCAAGCCTCGACATTCGCACATTCATCAACTAAAACAGCAATATGCGCAAGACGATAACGAAAGCACGGACGGTGGTGGTGGTTCGACTGTAAATAGACTTTCGCGTGTCTTTGAGACAAACCAGCATAGAGACAAACATACAAAGCCTCTGCCACCCTCTAAACCTCCGTCATTGAGCAAGCCTCCCACTGCTACCTATAAATCATCGCCAAGACAACCACCACCACCACCTCCACCTATGCAACGGCCAAAGCCAGAGGCCGAGATTGATCAGACGCCTCTCGCATTCAAGGATATCCGAGCAAGATTTCAGCAAGACAATGCGCTACCCATCAGAAACCAACAGGCAAGTTTTCTGGCAGAGACCTCTGTTTGTTTCCGAGAAATTAATGTGCATTATCACACCAATAGACCAAATACCGAACTCCCATACCACTCATGCCTTCAAAAACGGGTCCGCCCAATCTTCCCGAGAAGATGATCATTGCAGCAAAGACGGGACCTCCAGCTCTACCCGTCAAACCCAAGATGAACAGCCTCCATGCAAACAGATATCCAGAGCAGCTGCACCAGCAACTACCGCCTTTCCGAACATACCACTACCAACAGCCACCACAATCCCATTTATCCATAGATACCTCCACCACGCCCGCCGCTGCTGCTGCTGCTGCTGCTGCTCCCTCCGACGACTACAAGAGCCTGCCTCATCTCCCTGTAGCATCGCCCGCCTCGTCCATGCTCCACATACCTGGCATGATATCCCGGACAGCGACAGGAAACAGCAGCATCATCAGCAGCACATCCACATCCTCTCAGAACTCGACTTCCACCGGTTCGAAACGGGGATGGCACATTAGCTCGTGGTTTACCAACCAACAACA
This sequence comes from Mucor sp. M7501, assembly GCA_037040325.1. NCBI lineage: Eukaryota > Fungi > Mucoromycota > Mucoromycetes > Mucorales > Mucoraceae > Mucor > Mucor sp. M7501. The sequence continues at coordinate 7,126 of JAXQGS010001101.1, read as the reverse complement.
GCAGCAGCAGGAGCAGCATGAACAGCTAAAGAACTCGATCCGCAGATCCGACTCGAACGGCATGGCTGACATGGACGCCTTGGATCCACTCTCGCCTGAAATCACTGGATCTTCGTCGAATGCGACATCAAAGCGAACCAAAGTCATTGACGAGCTACTGGAGACTGAGAAAGCGTATCAAAAGGACATGTCGCTGCTGAAATCAATCTACTACGATGGCGCTATGAATGCAGGATTATCCAAGGCTGATGTTCGACATTTATTCTCAAATTTGACTGATATTGTAGAATTCGAAAAGACGTTTGTTACTTTGCTGGAACACTCCTGTCAGCAGGACTCGGTGGGAACCTCTTTTAGAGAAACAGTAAGTTGGTAGCGTCTGGGTGTTTTTGTACGATCGCTGGCTAATGCAGATGGAACCAGATGCGTGCGATTGATAGCATCTACAGCGAGTACTGTAAGAGACATGAGGACGCCGTTCTGAAGCTGCAGGAGCTGGAGGTGCAGCCTGAGATCCAGGCCTTTTTGAACGTAGGATACACCAAGTGGGTGGTGTTTTTGATCTAATACTCTCTCTCTCTACAGGAGTGCAAGGAGAAAATCCAGGGAAAGACGACAAGCTGGGATTTGGGCAGTTTACTGATTAAGCCAGTGCAGCGAGTGCTCAAATACCCTCTTTTACTGAGAGAGATCCTTTCATTAACGCCACCAACACACCTTGATCACGATGATTTATCGGCGGCCGTCAAGGAGATCCAAGAGGTGGCAGACAACATCAATGAAATCAAGCGACGAAAAGACATTGTGGAGAAGATTGTGGGCGACAAAAAGAAGACGGATATAAGTGTAAGTGAAGGCACAGCGAGTAAGAGTGTGAGAAAAGGCATCTAACAGCTGTCTATCGCAGGTTGTGTAAGATGGAGGTAGCGGACGTGTGTGGGGGGTCGGTCGCAGCTAACCATGTGGAAATTAGGCACGGCATCAACAAGCGGCTCACCCGACGAGCTCAGAAATTCAAGCAGGTGACAGGATTTGCAGTGGAGCCAACGCACGACATTGTGTTTGAAGCGCTGCTAGTCAAGTTTGAAGAGCAACAGGAGCTGGTGCGCCAGCTAGCACGGGATGTGCAAGGCTGGGTGCGACACGTCAAGGTTGGATTCGAGAACCTGCAGCAGCTGGCGTGTAGCCTGGAATCGCTGTATGGCTCCTGGGGCGGCGTGCGTGTCAAGAGCTTGAACGGCATCAGCGACTTCAGCAGAATGGCTTCGTACATGTCTACCAACCTGTCTCGGGAGCTGGACAACGATGTGAGGGGGTTTGTGTACAGCCGCATTGACGACTTTCTCAAGGTGTTTGAGAACCCAACGCAAGTGATCCACAAGAGAGCACTAAAGATGATTGACTACGACAGAGTGCGAGACATGAAATCCAAAGGCGACGTGCCGGACAAAGCACTGCAAGAGTCAGCCGACGCCTATGTCTCCATCAACGGACAGCTTGTGGATGAGCTGCCAAAGTTCTTTAGCCTGACAGCAAAGTACTTTGACATTCTGACGGGCGGACTGGCTCTGGTGCAGCTCAAGTTCTACGGCCTGATGCAGAGAGAGTGGATCAAGCTGGTGGAGCAGAACCTGGGCATGAAGGCGGCCAAGTCGTTTGAAGCCATTGTGGCCCATCACACGAGCGAACTGGATAAAGTGGAGGACGTTGCTAATAGGATAACCATCTTGCACAGAAACAGATATGCGAGCAGCACCAGAAGCAACTCGTCCACCTCGTCCATGATGCTGAAGCAGAGATCAAAGGACCTGTACTCGCCGAGGATGGCATCTGATAACGGTAGGTTGCTGGATTTGGTGCTGGTTGTTGGACGTATAGCTCACGCATACTCAAGATGTAGGAGGCACCAGCAGCCCGTCGCCGCAATTTCTATCTGCGTCTACAGCTGCAACATCGCCTACGAATCCCATGGTTGGCAATCTGATTGATCTGGAGCAGGATGACGGGCCTGTGCCCACGCCCAGAGACTTTGACTGCATTGTCCTCTATGATTTTGAAATGGATGAAGACGATCGGCTTGATGTAAAAAGAGGTACTATCCTGCGAGTGAGTCAAGACGAAGACTACCTGGACCCAGATTGGTGGTATGCAACTACAACCGACGATTTCAGATCAGGTTGGGTCCCCATCAATTACTGTAAAAAACTATAAATGCCCCCCCCCCCTAATATGTACAATATACTTTTTGATACTTATGTATATAAACTTCTACTTGCTATTTAATGAACTTTGAATGTATATCAAAGCTTGACTTACTATAGGAGCATCGATCTGTGCTAGAGTGTCGCCATCATCTCCCATATTTGGACTGGTAGTCATAGCCACTGGATCATTCTTCAGTGTTCTGTTTTCCTAGAATCTCTCAAGATGACCATGTAGTACTCTGTCTGACGACATGTTCACGCTGCCTTTTCTCTCGCATTTTTTTTGTGTCCCAAGGGCCTGTCGCACCGTGCTCCTTTCTACCGATAGATGCGACTGATTATCTGCGATATGAACTCGCATGCATCAAGTCTAACATCAGTCTCGTAAATGATCTAAAAACTGCAACTTTTTGTAGGCCAGTTGTTACACCACTGTGGATGAAATTGATGTGCACAAAAACAAAAGCATGGAGAATCATGTAAAACAGCTATTTTGAGTTTATTAGTCATGTGTGTACTTGTTTCGTAATATACATACAGGCTTTAGCGGAAATGTGTGATTTCTTTGACTTATTGCACTGGATGGCGATGATGATTTCCGCCCAATAAACCCCTGTAAACTAATGAGGGATCGTATCCAGAAGAAGAGTTCCCTGACAACCCTATTATCAGACCCTCATCCCTCCGCGGAAGAGAAGGTGGGAAGAGAGAGAGAGATCTCTCATCGCAGTAGTGTCGCCGCTAGTAATCTTCTTGAGCTGACATAATCTGTTTGGGCAAAACCTTGTTATTGTTATTCGTTTTGAGAGCGAAAAGCATTTGGTTTGCCCCGTTTCTCTTATAGAACCTTTATGATGGTTCAATGAGAAGCTCTGGAGGGTCGACGAACTTTTTCTATTTGTCAAGTTTTCAACAAGGAATTCATTTGAGTAACCAACACAGCCAGCAGAGAATGTTTCTCTTTTCCATATCCAGCAAATAAGCATTGTACCAACCAATCAACTGGATGCCTGGAATGTTGAACAGATGATTATTTATAGTTAGATTTGCCTTTTGTGTTTGATCAGGGTTATCAGGGTTCTATCAACAAACCAAATGTTGAATGAACTGCATCTTGGTGAATGTCTTGTATTCGCCAGAATGAGCCATCTATTGCGATTTAAAGTGTGATAATGGGGCCTTATGAAACGGCAATTTTAAAACAGATTTTTTTTTATTACAAATTAAGAGCAATACAAAGGGGGGGAAAGAGAGAGTGTGTATACATGATGAACAAGTGTAATAGAATGGTATGATTTTTGCCCTGTTCAAATCTGGTCAGCCTTGATGATGATGAAAAAGATAAAGCGCCCGTTGTGATACAGCCCATCACACAAGGAAAAAAAAAGAAGGGGAGAAATAGGGTCTTGCAAAATGGGATCAACCAAATGTGCTTACAATGTGTGCAAGCTGTAACAAGCCAGCCTGAGACGATTCCTTTCCGTCATTGTCAGCTTTTGTGGTGCTGCTGCTGCTGCCAGCAGTGGAAGACAAAGAAGTCGACATGGAGGACGTTGGCGAGGTCGATGCGAGCGACGGTGTTGTGATGCCTGGCTCCTTTTGTAGTATCGTTTCACTAGAACCAGTTGGATGTAATAAGGTGAATGGGAATATTTTTCTCTTCTTTGCGGGTCTTGAGTATGTAAGAGGTCTGTGTTGATAAAACATGTTTTCTGTAGAGGGCTCTGTCGCTAGAGACAAAGAAGCGGGCGGTGGCGATGCGCAATTGGGTGCTGCCATGGATTCCTCCATCTCTCTGCGGGTGTATGCTAATGAAGACTCGTGTCCAACGGGCTCTATCGACCATGTTCCATTGCTGTTTCTTCTGCTTGTGGGTGCTGACAAGTCGGCGGCAGTGGCGCCTTCGTTTTGCTGCAATTGCTGCTTTTGCATGTGGGATGCAGCTACGGCTCCAAGTGGTGTTGGCATGTTGTATTTGACTGATGATAGACTGCTGCGCTCCACTGTGGAAGGATGAGACAGCAGGGATCTTCGGTAATTGTTCAGATGCTGATCAATCGTAAGAGGCCTTTCGACACGATAGGGGTCTGATCGAATTCTCTGGTGAGCATGAAGTCGTGGTCTTGGGTGCAAGTCTTCTGTTATCACTTTCTTTTGCGTTCTTTTCGATTTGGGAGACATGTGCGTACGGTAATGCTGCATCATGTTGTCCTGACGAGAGAAGCGAGACAAACAGCCCGGAAACAGGCAGGGAAAGTTCTTCTCGCCAGTGTGAATACGGTTGTGTCTAGCCAAATGGCCACTATTATTCGCAGACATGAGTCTTACTTGCTAGCAAGCAAGCATGTGGAAGCAGGGCTTACCTTGTAGTAAAGCTTTTTGCACATCCTGGCTCTGTACAGTGGTACTTTCTCTTTGCTGAGGATGACTCCACAGGTGTAGATGCAGCGTCCACTGTGCTTGTGTTTTCATCCGAATTATCAGAAGAGGGTGGGCTGGGCACAGACATTGCTATTGGGCCACTGTCGTTCAACAGGTTAATATGACGACCTGATGCATTTGTAATCAGAAATGCCGATTCTTTTGAAATTTCATTCATGTTGTAGTATTCAAGCAAATAGAGAGAGAGAGAGAGAGAGAAAAGAAGATAAAAGGGGGAAAAAAAGATTCTGGGTAAATCCTTCTTTTTCTGGTTTCAAACATGAACATGAACTCAGTTTCCGGTTGACAAAATTAGATAATGAGAGACCCTCTTTGAAGGGCCCTTCTTCACCTTGAATCGACAGACCAATCAAGCTTCAGATCTTATCGGTCCTCTTTATTTGATGATATTGGATTCAGCTCCTAGACGAAGCAACCCCTTCTTTTTCATACATATAAAATGCTCTCTTCCTCTCTCGGCGTGCTTGGTCTGCCCTTCTTTTATCCTCTTTCATATTTTCATTCATTCCTCAAATGCTAGTTAGGGCTAATCTCATTATCAGACAGATACATTTCATTTCATCTCCAGCTAATCATCGACCAGCAGCTTCATTGCACGATGATCAAGACGCTACTGTTGAGGATCAACCAGATGCTTGCTGTGAACAGGAAGGTACAAATTCATCTTTTGCTCTGCTGTATTTGTACAGAATCGCTAATGGTACTCATGTAGCAATTCCCGAAATGACGGCAAAGTCGGCAATTGGCAATCATGGAGACTACGGCACTATTATTATCCACAACGATAATCAACAGGACGACTCATCTCATGGTGTCGAGTCTGCCGCTGAAGCTCAGTGCAAGATTGCATTGGAATCAACATCAGATGCTACAGACACGATAAGTGCCCAACATGGCATGGTGTGCTCTGGTTCTTCTACATTTTCCTCGATACAGCCACAAACGGACAACGAAAGCCTGCACAGCGACAACTTGACCTCTTATCATGGCATACTATCTAAAATGCCAGTGAGCAGCCTCCTTTTAGAGAGCCCCATCCCGTCATGTATTGGCAGCATTGACTTTAAGGAAAACCATAGCCTTTTGACAGATGATGACACGGTTACTCCTCCCGCAAATTTAATCTATTACAAGAGACGTGAGGATTTTTACCCGCAAAAGATGATGGAGCATCAACAGCAACAGGAAGAAGGCGAAATGACTCCTCCTGCATTCAATCATAACAGACGTCAAAGCCTTCAGTAAGTAGCTTTTCTGAATACTATGATCGGCATCATCACAATCCCCTAACATTTTCGAGCAGCATGGCATTAGGAAGAGCTGTTACAAAGATCTCCCCCAAGCCTGCTTCAATATATGAAGGTAGCGGGATGCCTGTTTTTAAACCTTTAGGAGCATACAAAAAACCCAGAGACATTTACCGAAAAATCAAAACATTGGTAAAGCATCGAAAATGATTCAAGCGAAAAAATAAATGTATACATAATTATCCCCCTTTCTGCTCCTTGCTGATCTTTGGTGTAATTTGCCACTGTTTTTACAACTTTTCTATACACATGGAGCGTATCTTTTTTGCCAATTTGATTGTCGAAAATTATATATTTATGATTTCAAGATGAATATGCGTTATACTTTTTCAATTACTGTTCCATTAGCTTCAATTTAGTAGCCAACATTGGCCTATGGATTTTCACAGCCCCTTGATTTTTTTTATCGCATGTGTTATGATCAACATGGTGATTACAAATTACACGTTGCTCTTTAGACAACTATTTTTTGAAATAGTTGTCAATCTTCCTAGCAAATGCATACACATATTTCCAAATACTTAAAACGGTGACAGACCACGGTAACTCCAGTGCATTGAAATAATAACAATAGTAATTTGCTTTGGATTTAAAGTCTCGACACATAAGATGCAATAGTTGCTATCATTGAAAACGTTTCAACAACACAAGAGCAAGGTGTTTGCTGTTTATCGTCCGTCTGTATTAGCGAGAGATTCGAGCAGAGTAACTCGACTCCAACTATAATATATGAAATCAGACCATCAGAAAGCCTAGTACATCAAAGTCGAAAAGTTTCATTAAAACTTGGCAATAAAGCAAGCAGAGTGTCAAAATTTTACTACGATGATGAGAATGTTTAGACACCCATTACCTATAAAATCCCAATTTAATATGTGTGCTTGATTTATACTTCGGCATTGACAACACATTAGGGCGCTATATTTGACTCTTGGGCAGGTGTGCAGGATCGTACTCTGAGTAATTACACAGATTATCTGTCCATCTATTGTAATTGCAAACAATTACATCTAACAAAAACAGGTTACACTCCATATTGCTAAAAGCAATTGTATAATGCCAATGTAATGTACTTTAAAAACGTCAAAATATCAAGGGCCGGCTTTAGCTCAGTTGGTAGAGCGGAAGACTGTAGTGAATCTGTCATCTTTAGGTCACCTGTTCGAATCAGGT
>JAXQGS010001100.1:0-11703 GCA_037040325.1 Mucor sp. M7501 | reverse complement strand
AAACAGGCACTTTCAGCGGCTGTATAGCTATCGTTTTTCAGTAAAAATATTGCAAAATTGATACAAAAAAAAAAAAACGGGGGAAACGGGGAATAGCTGACGTTAAACGTGGGTCAAAAAGTGGTCACCAATAATAATACAGCAACCAAACGGCCGACTGCACTATAAACGAAGTGGGTACTAAAAAATAAAATGGCTCATACTGGGTGACGAACAGAAATATGGACGCTTCAAATCTCTTGACCTTGATAGAAGCGATTCTCAATAGCAACCATTCCTTCAAGTTTACATGAAATTTTTACAGAATTCAAAGGCAAATCTAATGATACTATTTTCAAGTGTTTTGGTACACGATATTCAATCGATATTCGATGAGATAGTTTTTGCGTCTTTTCGGTTGTTTCTGAAGGATTAGTCAATCTCTGCCATCAAAACATGACTTGTAGCATTAATCCATATTGTAGAGCAAACAGTTGTCTATCGATTGAGCCCTTGGTTGAAGTTGTAGCTCAACTCTATCATGAGAAACAGATCATTTTGTATCCTCCAAAAAAAGGTTAACCCAATTTTCCCCTTGCTAGTACAGGTTCAAATTGAATTTTTCATTGATATCCTTTTTTTGTCATATCTCGAGCAAGACTTATTCGATTTGAGCAAAACAAAGACCATTGAATAGCTCCACATTGGATTTGACATGCTGAGACAGTTTCAAGCATGAAATGTGCGTTCCCTTTACAAAATTGCTCATTTATTTACTCTAAGCAGGTCATTCAATGTTGTTCGTAAAGTATTTACTATAAAAGCAAGGCTACGATGTTATTCATCAGTATTCTCGTTGAACGCTTTGTACGATGTCAAATTACACAATTCATAGAGCTATACTTTATCATTTGAAGCTTCCAAAGCCTTTGTGGGCATGTTTTTCCCCAGCTTCATTCTCAAAACAACGAGCAAGAAAGAGCCTACCAAGTGGGCAAAACCAGCAAACCTTTTGTATACCAATAAGGGCGAAGTTTCAATCCTTGCATCAATGGCTGCAGCTACGGTTGATCCAAAGAATGATGGCGCATTTGAAACAAGTAGCACTGTAATTCTAGTTTGCAGCCTATGCATGCCAAGTATGCTGGATGTTGTAATGGGAGACATGAGAGCAAAGTAAGGCAAATCTATACACGACACTGAATGCCATTAATGTCCCAAATGTATTGCTGAGTGGCCAAATAACAAAACAAGCTAATACCTTTATAACATTGAATAGAATGAATGAGTTCAATCCACCGACTACATCTGCAATTGCCCTACATATCTAACGTGATGAGTACTAAACCATTTAGAGGAAATTTTTGATACTTACCCTGCTGTCACTCTTCCAATGATTCAATGTGGCTACAATGGAATGAACGGAAAGACAGGCCCACCCATTTTAGCCGCACCGCTGGATACAATACCAAGCGCAACAGCTCTTCTACGCTTGAACCATTGAGGCGTAGTGAATAGAACAGTAGCATACATGCAAGATGCACCGGTTCCGAATAATAAACCCTGCGTTAGATACAAGTGCCAAATCTACATTATGCGAATGAACGACTGCAACAGTGTAGAGGGATCATTCACTTACTTGAGTTGCGAGCGCTGCCGTCTCCAAGGAAGCAACAATCAAGCATCAAAACAGGTCAAAGCCCAAACCTAGCAACACTAATCTGAACGATGGGACAGGGAATATGTGCACAAAAGACAGCTAATGTTAAAACAAAGCTCAACTGTGTAATCGCTTGTGGATGATCATGATACCTATAAAGATTTAAGTGTCAACTACATTTACGAGAAAGATGAGAACTGGGAACCTACCCCTAGATGATGGTTATGGTGCATTGCAAAGAAGGTTAATTGGGAGATGGTAATACAAGACGATGAATAGAAATGTATACCAGGATAGAAATATTCCAAAGCTAGTGAATAAGGCACAAAAAGAACCAAAACGGACCAGCCAGCCGTATCCACCATCCACTTGCTCATCACTACTAGCATCGCTGTCAAACAAAGACTTACTCACGCCGATTAAAAGTTTGTCATGGTTTTCATGATGATATGGGCTTTGAGCTGTGTGATGTATAGTAGGTTTAGAATGAGGCATTATGAAAATGACCGATAAAACCAAAGGCTATATCGTGAATCTTTTTATACAAAAACCTGGATCTACTCATGTCTTGTTTCGTGATGGATGTAAAGGGCTCGTGCGTATTTAAACACTGTATATTAGGCACTTGAAATACAGTAACCTAGGTGTTGCTTTTTCTATCATGTTCTGCTTACAATATTGGTAGTACGGCAATATTTAAGACTTTCGTAGTCAAGCATCACATCGCAATGCATCTTTTCAAGCCAACAAAGCTCATTTATTGTACGGTACACAGATTCCTGGTGCATGAAATCCCTTATTTCTGGATGAACAACTCTTTCTTTAATCCGTATAGTACTTTCTGAGAATGGCCTAGTACTTGTCGTAATTACTACAGCAGCTACTACATGTATACAATGGAGATGCTTGCAAACGATGACTCTTTTTTTCAATTTAACTTAAACAATTAAATGCATCCGTGAAACGAGATCTTTATGATATCGCATGTATTAAAATAGTAAGCCGCAACGCTAATTGCGATGACAAACACATTACGGAAGCAATGAATACAAGAGATGTAATCTATCTATGTATGCTTTTATAATGCACGTCTTTCCGAGTTTTTTAGTCTATATAATTTAGTGAAACTGTACACGGGCAAACATGTACCATGTTTAACGAGAAGTGTATACATGTAAACGAATAAGGAAATAAGCCGAGAAAAGACTGGCCATGGAATGCAGAGAGATTAAAGCGTATAGAGAGGTTTTGTGTGTAAAATTATGTCGTACACTCTAGTACAAACAACGGCAACATTCCGTCGACAAAACTATTTCTAGGCTAGATGAGCCCTAAAAATGGTAGATCCGAGATTACATGTCCATCTACTATAGATGGATGGCATTTTAGAGTTTCAAGTTTTTTTTTTTCAGGGCAAAGAAATGACATCAAGACTTGATGTCAGTAGTATAATTTATTGATAAAGAGTATCACTATTAAGTATTAAGTATTACAATATTATTTACGAGATATACGTTTTGACTGTGCGTGTATCTTTACTAGAGAGTAGAGTATGGGAGTAGTTTCTTTTTTTTTTTTACTGTATGTTCATCAACGCCTCAATCTCATGTACTTGTTTTGGTGCCAGCGTCAGGTTTTCGTATCCATCCTCAGTGATCACAATAGTATCTTCAATCCGAACACCACCGACACTTCTATACTTGGCCAGTACATGAAGGTTAAAGTAATCCTGATACCCTGGAAATTGTGTCCAAATATTTAACATGGCATCATTAAAATATAAACCGGGTTCCACCGTCAACACCATGTTCTTCTCTAGTGGCCTTCCAAGCAAAAACTCTGTAATGGTAGGATCATCCTCTTCTTGTTGGCTTGTCAGTTTCTTGTCTTTTCTATGTAAGCGAGAAGAAAAAAAAAAGAACATGAGCATACATTCATAAAGCCAAAAAGAATAGAGATAGACACTTACCCTCCCACATCATGGACATCTAACCCTAAGCTATGACCCAGGCCTAACGTATGGAACAAATGTTTTGAGTATGACAACAATTTATGTAGCACAACCGATCTAACTTTAAATCTTACCATGATAATAAAAGGCACTGGGCACACCTCTTTGAATCAATTCATCTTGATCACCTACCAAGATGCCAATGCTGACCAGTTCATGGCACAGCACTCTTATAGCCAGTCGCTGCATGTCAGTCCAGTAGACGCCAGGCTTGAGATGCGATAACACAGTCTATTGTAAGGTGTGTTAGTTTGCAGTGCTACAAAAAGACACACCATGTGTAGGATATGTACCTGTTGCATATTTAATACAATATTATAAATAGTTTTGGCTTCTTCGGAGAAGACGCCCCGCGCTGGAAAGGTTCGAGTGATGTCGCTGCCGTAGCATCCTCTTTCACCACCTGCATCGACAAGCACCAGGGAATGAGGGCCATCTGGTACTCTTTGATTGTTCTTTGAGTAGTGCAATGTAGCAGCACGGGGACCAGACGCAACAATCGGAAGATACGCTTGGTTGTAGATTTGATGCATGGCACAGTTCCATCGAAAGAGAGCAGCCAGATGAGCTTCCGTCATACCAGGTTGAAAATGTTGCATCAGCGCAATATGAGCTTGTGAGGATCCATGCATGACCTGACGTATAAGATCAATCTCCCAAGGAAATTTAACGAGCCTTGCTTCATTGATGGCGGGTGCAAGTAATTGAGTGTTGATGTTCAATGTAGGTGCTATTTTGGCCAAGTGAGCTTGATGCTGATCGTTGAGGACACATGCAAAGGTTGGATTCAATGAACGGAGCAACCGCGGTACATCATCTTCCTGCACTATTTCGTCCACATTGTACAGTGCTAGCAATTCAGCAGTATCATGCGTTGGACCTTTCCAAAATACATCGTTTTCAGGCACATTGGGTGAAATAAGATAGACTCGTTCTGATGTTGAATCAAAGACAACTTGGAAACCAGGCTCATCCACACCTGTTTTTGAATCAACATGCTTAGCAACCTCAGTGACCCCAATTCAGTTCACCTGATGGCTTTACCTGTCAAATAAAAGAAATTGCTCTCTTGACGAAACTCTAGGTCGACATCTGTATCGTCTCGTGTTTTCTCGTCTTTGCCCCTGAGGTATATAACAAACGGCGCATCCATGCTGATGAGCTGCTTGACCCTAACGCAATGCTGCTTTGTGGGCAGCACATTGCTTTGTTTGTGGGCAAAATAGAGTTTCTTTGGTGTAATAGTGATGGGATGAGGTGTCATGTTGATGGTGAAAATGTAAATAAATAAAAAAAGAGAGAGAAAAAAGACAAAAAAAAACCGGTTATTTATAAATTGCGTTTATTTTATAAACGGTAAAAGTCTGCTGATGGCACACAAACAATTTTATTCAGGCACAGATGTCGCCCTTTCCCTTTTCCCGGATCATCACCCCAATTTAGCCCTGTCGTATGTTTCGTGCGCGCAAATGGAGCAGTGATAAATTAAGGCATAGCTCAAGCCACTTGTGATGCAACACATATGACCACATCAAACTTGCATACTTTCTTACATATGAGATCAGTGCAAAATTTCAACCTATAAAGTTCACCACCGATCAGATGTCGATTGCCAAATGCATTGATCACAATCCACCCTCCAATCAATATTCGTTATTCTCGCCATATTTGGTATTTCAATAGATCATTGCCCTTTCCTGATTACCCGCCATTTTACACATCTTTCATCCGACACTTAACACTACATATTTCATAAATGCATAATCTGAAGCATCGCCACAATGCAACTTTTCATCTTTATTCGTCATACTTGGCCATAACAGTGTTGTTTCTGATATGAGCTACAGAACCACAGCTGGGGAAGGTGATGTGGCTACCTGGCTTGTATTTCATCTCCAATTCCATCAAATCTGCAAAATGATGATTAAACTTTTTTCTCGGCCACTGCTGAACAATGTCATGGATGGTGTCCTTGTGGTACAAGTCTGAGTGAGCGCCAGTGACATCCAAGGCGGTTGCCAGCTGTATCAATTGTCCAATAGGTTGGATCTTGCCATCCACATAATCAGTGTGTCGGTTAATTGCTTCAGCCACTGCATCTGCCGTTGCCTGTGACCCATTCTTCTCTGTGATGAATTGATGGCTGACCATGGCTCCCTTCAATTCAAACGACATGGATGTTGTCAGATGGTATCTAGGTGCCACGCCAATGTCATGCAAGATGGACGTCAAAAAGTAGTCTTCGTAGTTGATCTTCCATTCAGGGAACTGGTCTTGACTTAGAATACGGCCCAACAGAAAGACACGCTGTGAGTGATTGAACATGGTTTCGTCCAGCTCCTTCTTTGCAAAGGTGGTGGCTTCTTGTGCCAATAGAGAGTTTGGCAGCTCAATGTTCAGGATGGAGAAATGCTGGGGAGTATGGATGTTGGAAGCACGCAAGAGCTTTTCCACATCTCTTTCGACGCTTACAGAAAGTAATTCTCGTTCCATAAGGTATAGTTTGGTGGTAGGTAAGATAAAAAGAAGAAAGAGCAAATGTGCGCCCTGCCTCTTATTTATGCATTTTGGCTGCTTATATGGTATTGACACTACTGATGCATAATCGTGTGAAAGATTAGTCATCACTTCAACTCTCAGTGTGCTCATGACACTAACTGTATTGGCATATTGTGGTCATAACATATCACTGTATACAGTCCACTGCTAAGCAATCTAATCTCACGCTATGCCGCAGCCAAAGTTTATTTGAATGATTTTGCTTAAAAGTAGTTCCACAGTTCCTTGAATTCACGAGTATAGGCATCAACCACTGAGGGAATGTTTGTAACAATGATGTTTTCTCTATTCTTGTAGCGAGCACTATAACATGTGTATCTATTAGCATGCATGGCTCAATCAGCATTCAATACACTATATATAATACGTACCCTGCGGACCAGTTGAATGAACCCGTAATGACGGTCTTGTTGTCAATGACAGCAAACTTGTTGTGCATGAACTGATCACTGTAAGATTATACACGCGTTAGTATATATTACATTAACTTTAGATTGAAGCAAGTTCCTTTTTTTACCTGTTGTCCTTTTTGAAGGGAATACCAAATCGCTCGTTCAATCGAAGCACATCAGCGCCCTTGCATTCATCCATCTGATCGTTATCAGTGATAATCTTGACATCAAGGCCACGCTTTTTGGCATCAATCAGCACGTCAGCGGTCTCGTTATCAGTCAAGGAAAACACACACACATACAATGTCTCTTTGGCTGATGACAATGCAGAGTGGAACACGCTGTAGCTCTCCTCAGAAGGGAAGAACACGGGCATACAAAAGATGCCAGAGGGCAAATTGTGCAAATACTCTGGGCGGAATTCAGTGGCACGAACACGGTGGCGAGGATAGCAAGGTCTGCTGTTGTTGTTGTTGTTGTTGTATTGAGCACTGTTGTTGTCATAGCCGTTATTAGAGTGGCTGTAAGTAAAGTTGGTGGTAATGGTGGTCTTGGTCTTCTTCTTCTTTTGACGACGACGCACAGTCTGGAACCCTCCAGCACCACCAATCTCACGAGATTTGATCTGGACTTGCTCGACCACCTCTTCGTATTCGTCAGAGTCATCCTCGTCCTCCTCCTCCTCTGACCCATCGCCTTCCTCTTCACCGCTACCAGCGTCATGTCCGTATTGCTCCTCTTCCAACTGCTGTTGGCGAAGTCGTTCGTGTTCAGCGCGTTCAGGGGCATAAATATCACCATTGTTTTGATCGTAATACGCCTTCTTTTCAAGCCAAGCACTCTTGGATTCCTTTTCATTGGCTGCAGACCAGGAAAGCTTATTTGGCTTGGTATCATCGTCATCGTCACTGTCCTCCTCCTCCTCTCGCTGTTGCTGCTCATGCTGTTCTAAAAACGGCTTGACGCCCAATGTAACACCAATAAAACTAGAGACCTGACGTTTCAAGACGGAAAGCACTTGTTTATCGCTCTCTGAAGACATGGCTCTGTCTGCGTTGGCAAACATGCTGTCCAAAAGCATGACAGCCTTGTCAACCTTGGGCTCTTCGTCTTGACGCAACAGTCCGTTCAAATGCACAGACATCTTATCCAGCAGCGAGTTACTGGAAACGATGGTATCGACAGATCTCATGGACTAGATGCCGTAAAGAACGCGTTGGCGAAAAGGGTGCTTCTCGATAAAATGTGCCCTGCAAGCTTACCTGTTTCAAAAGTTGAGAGATACTCATAGGTTTATCGTTATCCCAAGGAAGGTTTTCAGACATCTTTAATCACTTGTAATAGTATGGTATGAAGCAAGGTATAGAGTTGTATAAAAAAAAGAGAGGGAAAAGAGAAGAGAGAGAAAAAGGGCTAAACTGTGATTAAGTAGATGTTCCCCATACTAAACATCGGAAGCATATCCGTCATGTATTACATTGGAATTTGGTGATGCCTTCCATTTACGCACACCAAACCGTAATTTTTGCAGAGAAGGCATAGAGCTAGTATCTGCTATTCAGGGCACAAAGCATGAGTTGATGAAAAAAGGCTCTTTGAAACTTGACATGGCAGCTTATATGAAACTTTGCTCGAAAATACAGTTTTGATGGCAATGTTATCTTGTTGCACAAAAAAAACTTTCACTATCAACTCGAGATGATCTTCACTACTCATGTAGAAATAGCAGTGCAAATTTAAATGTAGAAAAGTAGTTTTTATCTCGAAAAAGAGGGATCTACAGATGAGATTATGCGAGCAATTAAGAGCATACCTTGAAAGCAAAGATGTGGTACCTTTCTTTCCTCCAATTTCATCAAGCGACATTCCAAATGAGCTAAATTGGCCCCTCTACACTGTCATTGTCTTACCTTGACAGTGCCAGACCTTGACAGTAAACATGATGATGAGCCAAGTTGACTCAAATGTTGCTGATAAAGATGATCTTTCCATGGACTACTGCCGTATGATTCTTTATTTTGTCACCATGATGCCTTATCGTCTTGAATAAGCTTTGTATAATCTGAATAACCAGGCACTTTATTTATCTCAGTCATCCCATGTATCATTGAATGCTTTTGTTGGGGAAGCAGCTCTTTATGGACCCTGATGTATCTTTAAAACCTATTTATAAATGCTGCATTGAAACCGCAGCATTGGTAAAAAGATCTAGAAAGTAAAAGTCGCTGATTTTGAGTGTGTTGCAAACCAAGAGCCTGAGATAGGCTTGAACCTGTGCATTTAGACATTGAAAAAACAAGCTTAAAGACTTGCTTGTCAACTTGACAGTTTCAATGGGTCCACAATTTGCAAATATCAAAAACTACAGCATCAATCTCAAAATCAACGATGAAGTGGCTGTATTTCAAGACCAAGAAGGGAAAAATTACTTTATTGGGTGCTTTCTCCGAGAACGCCTCTTCCACATTACAATAGACATTGTAGTTGCAGAAAAACAACGTGCTGGGGTCTCTAAAACAGAAATTGAATATTCAACATCTGAGTTGGCATTGCTTTAACTGGCAATTAGCTCTAGTTGATGCTATTTAACAAATGAATTGAAATTGAGAGCCATACGCCACGATGTTACCCAAACTTAATTAAAATCTCATGAGATTGCAGCAGTTTCCCGCCTCAGACTATGGCGTATGCTGCTGTAATGGATACACGGAATCCGGGGTTTCAACAGCGTTACAAACCATCAACCGTGGCTTGGCCTTGGCAAAAAAAAAAAAAAAAGTATAATAGAGAGATGTTCCCTTTTATGGGGTTCCTTTTTCCTTTCCTTTCATCTTCTCCTTCTCGTTAGCATCTTATTGTATGACACAAGTAAACTATGTTACAGTCCCTGTTTCAAAGGAGAACAAGGCCGAAACATTTACAGTCAACGCAAGATACCGCATCATTCGTAAAGTAGGATCTGGCGCTTACGGCACTGTGTGCTCCGCATTTGATCTGCAACATCAGCAATACTGTGCCATCAAGAAGGTCTACCGAGTGTTTGACAAGAAGCTACTGACGAAACGATGTCTCCGCGAGATGAAATTACTGCGTCTATTCAACAACCATCCCAGAATCATTCAATTGTTCAACATGGACATGCTGGAGGGCTCTGACGAGATCTACCTCATTTTTGGCTGCATGGATGCCAGCTTACACGACGTGATCCATTCAAAGCAGCCCCTGGATACCGTGCACGCTCAATGGTTTCTGTTTCAAATGCTTTCTGGTTTAAAGTATATTCACAGTGCCAATGTGATTCACCGAGATTTGAAGCCAGGTAAAGAAAAAGTGGGATGTCCATCGAATAGTTCAATGAGCATTGACTGATCTATTCAATGTTATAGCCAATATCCTTGTGAATAAGGATTGCGATCTTCGTATTTGCGACTTTGGCATGGCTCGCAGCTTTGACCAAACAGACGCTACATCGTATTTGACGGAATATGTCACGACGAGATGGTACCGTTCGCCCGAAATCATGGTGAGCAGCCAAAATTACAGCAAAGCAAGTACGTGTGTAACAGATGCGTGGTTACCCAGAATTATTTTTAACTCGTCTTGTTACAAACAGTTGATATCTGGTCTGTTGGTTGCATCTTTGGTGAAATTCTAGGCAGAAAAGTTCTGTTTCAGGGCAGAGACCATGTAGATCAATTGCACAAGATTCTCGGCATCATGGGCCTTCCCAAAGACATTTCATTCTGGGATCTCACGGAAAATGTATCGGCACATTTACAATCGATTTGTACCGCAGATGGATTACCGCTCCCCACGGAACCTGTCAACTTTGCAACACTATTTCCCACAGCAACGCCTGAAGCCCTGGACGTTTTGAAGGGTTTGTTGAACCTCAATCCAACAAAGCGATTGACCGTAGAAGAAGCCCTGAGATGTTTGTTTATCCAACCATTTTCCGATCCCTTTGAAGAGTCCCTCATGCCTCCATTAACACCAGCACATCAATATAGCTTTGAGAATTGCAATGATGAAGCCGATTTAAAACATATGGTGATACATGAAATCGAGTCCTTTAAACACCAGCAGGAAGAATATGAATTCGACATGGAAAAAAGGCAACAAGCAATGCATTCTTCTGCTTCGGCGATATCGCCCGTGCCAAGACGGTATCATACTATGGCCGGAGACACAGAGTCGTTTTGTACAACACCTACTCAAAAACTAGACCATCTTCCTTCTGCCACAATGAGTTTATTCGAACAACACACGCCCTACATCTCATCAACGACTGCTGCTGCTGACTCCAACATGGATACTGTCGTCTACACACAAGATCCGCTTGTGGGTGAACCCGAAGAATTGAGTGAAGAAGATGACAACTATTCTTATTTGTGTGATCTCATCAAAACGACACCTGGTGTTTCGGTAGAGGATCCCAATCGTCAAATTAGAGAACCACCTCATGGAACAGCTCGTCGAACATTAGAGCGAGCACTTAGTGGATCTTGGTAGCATGCGAAGTTTCTCATTAACGATGCTCTTGTATATATAGTATTTATATTTGATGTATACCTTGTCATTCAATGCATTGATTCGTCTTTTTTTTTCATTAAACCGGCTTTTTTTTTCTCTCTGAGGGAGTAAATAGGTGAGTTGATTCATTGCGATTTTGGAATAACCACCACCGCCCAATTGAAGAAGGATTGTATAGAGCTATAATGTCCTTTTACCATTAAAAGGCAACTGCCAGAGCAAAACACCACCACCGACCAGCAGCAGCTGGGATTGAATTTCAAGGCTGCTGTCTGTGCTCCTCCAAATCCTGCATTTGGACATCTCAAACCCTTTTAGGAGAAATTATACAATATTTTTCTACTCGAACAGCAGGTATTTCTCTACTCTTTTGGATGTAAAATTGAACAAAGAATCCGATAGTATTAATTTCAAAGCGATTCCTTTAGTTTGTGGAGAGTAACTGCCAGAAAATGCAAAACACGTTTTCTGGGGAAACGTCTACAAACACTGTAGTAAATTGATCTGAAGACACTTTCACATGCTCCTATGCTTCTCTGCGGTTCGTTTGAGCATAGAAACACCTTAGT
>JAXQGS010001099.1:0-11719 GCA_037040325.1 Mucor sp. M7501 | reverse complement strand
AACTCTTGATTTTACAGTGGTAAATACATTTGAGGGCTGCTCACTGAACATTGCGCTTATTAACATCTAATCTGATGATCTGTAGTTCATCATCTAGCGAAACAGTGCATTATGCGCACAAGACAAACACGAAGGAAGCTTGGATTGAGTTTAACATTGCCTCAATTTCAGATGTTTTGTACAAATGTCAAGCTATGTTTGCTCCTTTGAGACACATAGCAGCAGAGACGAGAGATTTGCTAATCAGAAACGATGTGATTGAAAAGGTTTTCAATTAAATATTCTTCTAAATAGCTTTATTTACACGTTTCTAGTACTGACTCTAACGCACAACTATCAAATATTGTCCAAAGGATAGATTTGGAGTGCCATGTTGTTGTATAGAAGAAGAATTAGTCATTAGTGGCGCAACAAGTTTGCACCAATGTAATGCGATTGAAAGTACGTGCACATACTCCACAATAGGAACTCAAAATGGGAATAGCAAATATCCGTCATTTGGGAAAAGGTCAACCAGCCCACTTTATCACAAGTACTTGGGAATTGCCGGCTTAATTATTGCCGCAGAATAGATTCAGCGTGATGGCTAGATTTCCCTCAAGGCTTTTTCATAAATGAAACGTCAAGTTTACAAAGAGCAGCCTCGTTCAAGCCGGCTGTAGTTCATGCTATAATATACAACTGTGTTCCTTTTGCTAGCGTTTATACATTTATTATATGAAATGACAATAAAAGACGAAACAACAGTGATACATTTACCCATTACATTTAACTCTCAGTTCAACATCCCCTCTTCGATTTCAAATAAAAGAGGACACATAGAACAAAAAGAGGCGTAGGATGTTAGTAAAAATAAGAGACAGTTGCCCAAGAGTGGCTGGACCAGTTCGTATTTAGCACAATTTAAGTGCGCACAATTGAGAAATTCTCAATCACATTTATGCACGATATCATAACAAATGTTGCACCAAAACATATGCGTACCGGGTGTTTTTACTGTAAACCAGACAAACTAAGCGTGTTTAGTGCTGTACAGTATATAGCACGCATTTGACGTTTTGAGATCGATCGTAAACGCTGTTTAATATATACAGTGTTCTGAAATTCTTGTTTGAGCGACCTTGTTGCACCAAAATTTGAGTTACTATGAAAGCGATCCAAGTACTATGATGATTTCGCAGGATGCCAGAGAGGAATGAAAAAAAAAAGAAAGACTTGGTAGCAGTATGGTACATATATACCATAACGCACTATCATCTACTGAAGCAGAATACATGTTGTATCCTGATTAGAGCGATACGTCTCAAGCCAAAAACCGCTTTACATAATATTATGGTACGATGATGGCGGTGATCTCCTGAGCGACTGTAGATGAATTAGTCTGTGTGCAACACATATGTCTCTTTTGCAAAAAGGATGCAATTCTCATTATCTCATTTGAATGAATAGATTTGCAGACTAGACCCTCTCTACTGTGTTTGGCACTATTATCCTCATTTGTAGTAGCTGGTAGCGCTTGGACTGTAGGAGATGGCGTATATTAAGTCTGAACTTTGTTACCATGATGGCTTATGCATGTATGAGATACATGTGAATATACGAAATTCGTAGTAGTACCTATTGGCAACATTTTATGTATATATTTATTCTCACAATCAGCAGCCTCATCATCATTAGGTCTAAAACGTGGTTTTTTTCATATTTCTCTCGCTCATTCGCTTGTGGTCCTCCCCCAAACAAAAAAAAAAGTTTGTGTTCAAATGTAACGTTAGCTTTTTATCTGACAAACAAACAGATTGGGATTGGTTGCACACATTTAAGTTTCTGGGCGATTGGAGATGACTCTAATCATTACACAAGGCCCAATGATACCGTCTATTCTCTACATCAAATGACCAGATTTTTCAATTTTGTGTATTGTGAATATTCACAATATGGAGTATAAATCCCACACTCATGACAGCCGGGGAAATGAAATGTTGATGAGCTGTTGGCCTATGAGAGAAAAATAAGCGATTGTTACATGCACTTGCCAAATAGATATAATGATAAGATATTGAACAAAGGGGGGTGAGAGAAACTCAAAAAGGAACCCTTCTTGCGTACCCAAGAAAGCTATTCTGTAAGAAAATGCTGCTGGGCCAGCCACGTTAGTAACGATCATTACCATCGGTTAAATTAGTTCTGAACAATGGCTGCTTTTAGCAAGTGTTATTACCAAGATTTCTCATGAAGCGTATTGCATGTAACATTGGAAACACGGCCATCCTTTTAACCAACGCCTTTCTATTCGATCATGGCCCTAAGCCGAGGTCGTTCTTGCCCCACACGCACACGCACACGCACACACACGGACAATTTCCAAGTGCTGGATAGTAGAGTTTGACGAAATGATTGTATGGGTTCTGTGATACAAGAAGAATGGTCGCATGCGCATGTAAGCTTCTCTATTTTGCTATTTATATACATCCTGTTTATATGAAGTGCACATAGTAGGGTGATCGACATGAAATATACCATGTATAATGGACAGATATACTAGTTATAATTTATGCGAGCAAGCTGCTGTCAGTGCATATGTGCGTCCTGATATTTAGAGCGTCATCCATATGGGCATAGCAGCAAAATGCTGTAGCCGTTTAACAGAAGCTCATTTGGAACGGAGAAGAACCTAAAAACCGACTCCAAACAAAAGAGGAACCAATACAAATACTACAAGCTAATTTTGTTTGTACTCTACAGCCGTTTGATATATATGTTATATGTACACAAGAAATAGTGATGGGGCCTCTCCTTCTGGCTGATCCCCCCCCATTTCCTCCTCGTTTTTATTACGTAATAAGCTGACATATTGTATAGGTTTAATGATGCGTATGAAGATGCTGCTGCTGCTGCTGCTGCTGCTGATGTTGCGGATGATGAGAATGCATAAGGCTGGAAGGATCTGCCATGGAATTTCGATGTAAAAGCATAGTGTTGTTGGTATTGTTGCTGGTCACAGTAGACGCATGAATGGCAAGGCGACGCTCCTTGGACGAGACCATGGAGCCGTCAGGATAAAACCAAAAGTGAGTTGCGAATTTCAGCTGCAATTCAGAGACTAGCAGTGATTTTGTATTGCCAAATTGCTTCTTTTGACCATTTTCCCACTCAATTGTCTGGTCCCACCGTCCAGACTGAAGTCCATTGATAAATTCGTCCCACTCGCTGTTGGTGAATGTGAGATGAAGCTTGGATCCACTGAGTTCCTTGGTCATGAGCAGCACGCCCTGTCCAACAAGCTTGGTGAGCTGCATCATACGTTCGCCGACCACAATGTTTCTTCTGAATGCTGCCCAGTTGGTCTCGGTCAGCAGCGGCTCGATCCACACGCGGTACGCCTTCATGTTGGCGTTTCGCTCGCGATCCTTGTCTCTCTCTGCCGCCGCCGCTGCTGCTGCCGTTGTCGTCGCGCCTGATGCGGCGTCGCTGTCTGCATTGCCTCCTCCTCCTGCTGCTGTCTCTGGAACCTTCATTACCTCGTTGGGAAACAGAATGGCAAATGTGCGCTGAAACTGCTCAAATGCCAGGTAGAGTCTAAAGTAGTCAGAGTTGTAGTAGATGCCGTTTTGATTCATGCCGTTGTCCAGGTGCGGTTTCATGTTGGAGTGGTTCGTGAGAATGCGTAGCGCTGGCTCTAGTAGTTCGACGAGCTGTTCCTGAGACATGGATCCGTTGGAGACTGTGGCTGACAAGTTGTTTTCTGCCAGTGTCACGGATTCATCGATAGCGAGTGTAAATTGATTTGGTAGTCTCTGCGCCTTTTGCTCTAAATCTGCCATGGTGATACTTCGCATTCGGTTAATGATATCGTCGCCTAAATGGTTCGAGTTGAGATGGAGCGCCTTTTTTCTTTTTTGTCTTGTACTTACGTCTCTGCTCAAATTCACCGTGTCGATGAGGAATCTTGGGCTTCTTTGTGGGTACTGGTAAATTGGAAACTTCATAAGGCGAATTGGCATCAGCAGAGTGTCTTTTGCGCTTTCGCATCAATGAAGCTTGTGTCAGGATGCCTTGTTCGGCATAGCGTTGTAGTAATACAGGTTCTCGAGCGATTCTGCCATCCTGATAGTAGAAACCTCTCTGTTGCGGCTCCATGACGACTTCTGTGCTCGCTGGGTGTTGGATCGTGTTGCCTGTAGATGAGTGGTAGCGCTCTGATGTTCCGTTGGACGATGCGTCAGGATGGCCCATCGATAAGTCCGAGACTTCCACTGTCGATTGCTGGTGGTGGTGTTGTGATACATGGTGAGAGGCAGAAGGGGAGGGTATAGAGGGTGAGTGTCTGTTTACAATAGGCGAATGCATGGCTGCTGCTGCTGCTGTTGCTGCTGCTGCGTTGGTAGAAGAGGAGTTCATCGTAGGGCTGCTTGTGTGATTTGCGCCAGGCGAAGCAGATGTGGAGTATAATGGGCGAAAGTTTGTATAGGGGCGAACCGAATAAGCATCTGTCGACGTATTGTCGTTGGAAATCTCGGATAGATTGGTTGTATTTGTGGGTGCAGTGACAGTAGTAGTGGTAGTAGTGGCGGTGGTCGATGTTAAGGGCTGGTTGTTGGTCAAGTAAGATACAGAAGGTAAGCGAATTAAAGGTGAGATGGGAGAGGGCGATGTTGTCGATGTGACAGAGGAGGAATCAATCCATTTCTGGACACTGTCTTTTTCAGGTCGAGTCATGGAAGAAGCACTGTCGTTGAGGGGGTGATTCAGGCTGAATGTGGCAGTCGAGGTAGACGCCCGGTGATGGTGGTTGTGGTGGCTGGAAGAGCTTGTGTTTACACAGCAGGAGCTGGTGCTAGGCAAGCGAACCGAGTGCACAGCTGACTGATTATCTCGAAACACAATGCGATCTTCGTGGCATGGCTTGCTGAATTTGATGTGGTCGCCCAAGGCATACGACATGCAAAACAAGAGCTTTGCCAGCTTTTCAGAATCAGGATTCTTTCTCAAGACCTGCTTGACAATTCTGAAAAGATCAAGCAAATCCTCATCAGTCAAGATGTCTTCAGCCTGAGGTTCAAATGGTTGGATTTCGGGAGCAAGTAAGCATGAGGAATTGGTGGTGGGCATTTGCTGTGGATTTGGAGGATCAATGCCGTTCATGATTTATGGCTATTTTTAGAGAAAGTGGGTTGAAAGAGAAAGAAAGAGAGGTTCCCCATCTTTGGATGGTTCTTATTCTCATGGGGAGAGCCCAAGAGGGCGGCTTATCCCCGCCCCTCTGGTCTACTGAGTCTAAATGGTGCAAAATCCAGAATGCGATGGGACCTATTGTATCTGTTTATTTCAAAAGATTGATCTCAATTGTCCATACAACAGGAGCGTCTGTCACTATCTCTACCACGTCGTTGTCTACGGCGTTCGAAGTGCTGACCATACCGCCAAACTCGCACTTGAGATTGTCTGGCAGAGAAACACGAGTGAGAAGGACTGCCTCGCATCACACATGTATATAGTTACCCATATCCCATTTCAGTCCTTTTGTTGTAAGCGTAGCAGGCGATCCAATTGGCATTACACCACAAGTCGGACCTAATGTTTGGTGTAAGCTTTCCTGTCTGTTGCCTGCTGCTGCTCCCCCCATTTCTCATGATTGTGTTACTGTACCTTCCAAGTCCAGCTGACAATGTATTTGGTGTGTTCCCTAAAGTGTGAGCAAGCCTGTAAGCACAAACAAATCCCACATGCGCTGCTATATAAAAACCTACTTTATCCAACAACATGGTCAGATTCTCGTCACTCACTAGAATAAACCGTCTCTCTATTTCGTCCTTGAGCATGTACAGCATGTTGATGCTGGCTATTGTCTGGTCAAATCTGCCTCCCAGAGCTGGTGTCGCAACGATATCAAACTGTAGAATAGAAACTCCATAAACATTTATGCAATTCCCGTCCTTTTTCCTCTTTCAGCTCTTACAATTTGTCCCTTTTCCTTTTCCTTCTCATTCAACAGAGCCACGCACTTCATGAAATCTGTTGAATCTTGATCGCTCACTTTGGTAATCTTGACGCTCTTTGGACAGCGGTATGGATATCAGTCCTGGCGCTCTTGCTCTCGTCCTCTGCACATCTTACCTTGGATTCATAATATGCTCGAACGTCAGGTCTAATCGAATCTAAATCGCCTCTAATTTCGTCTGGAATATATCTATTGGATACGTATCAGCCCTTTGCTCGGTGCATTCGTCATGTCTACGGGTACTCACTGTGCTAGTGCATCTTGGTCATGTTTAAACGCGTCATACAGTCTATTGGATCCACCGTCAGCAACGAATTTAAAGGTAGCTAGGCAACATGGAAAAAAATTTAAGTTTCAAGCGTTTTGACACTTTGTTTATATCAAGTTTACCGTTACTCCATAATCTGCGAAATGCATCGACATGATTGATGGGTTGATTCAAAACAATGAGACAAAACTTTTTCGCATTGCCGTCTCTCGATAGTATGTTTGATGGACACCAGTGTGTAATGAGGTTGAGTAAATTCTTTTTAAGCATGCTGAGAGATTAGAAAAAAAGGGAGAAGAAGAGAAAGAGAGGGAGATAATCGGAACTTATACCGCTATCAAAAAATCTCTATTTACCCTACAGATGCTTGCATTGATATCATATGATTTCATATCTACAGGCAAACATTAGCTAAGCGTGTTATCTAATGTCTTTATAGCTGCTTCTCTCTGCCTCCTCACTGTTTTCGGTTGATTCAATCCCGCGCCACCTTGATGGCGAGCCATTGTATTTAACAACAATGATGGGAAATGTAATGTGAGCCAGCTTTGTTTGGTGACATTCCATTGGCCAACCCTGGGAACATTTCAGCTCGCAGGACACACAATTTCAATAGACAGCGTCTTTCTTTTACTTTATTCAACTATACTAGTAATGGTAAGCAATTGACATATACCCGTAAAGTAATCCCTATACTGATAAGGCAAAAACAATGACAGTCTGCTGCAAACAAACTCAAGAGCATTGTCCCTCTTCTTGACCGCGTTTTAGTTCAACGTATCAAGCCTGTTGAAGTGAGTGTTCTTTGACAAGCGATGTCATGGATAGATGCTAACTATCGCCTGTATAGAAAACAAGTGCAGGTATTTTCATCCCTGAGAAGGCTCAAGAAGCCATCAATGAAGCCTATGTTGTTGCTGTTGGTAAGGGTGCTCTCAACAAGGAAGGTGGCCATATCCCTCTTCAAGTGAATGCTGGTGATAAGGTCATTCTTCCTCCTTATGGCGGTAGCCCCGTCAAGGTCTTGGGAGAGGTAAGCTTTTATAGTTCTGACAGATTGAGTAGCTAAACATGGTATATTTGCGTACAGGAATATCTCTTGTTCCGTGATTCTGAGATTCTTGCCAAGGTTGTCGAGTAGATTTTCATAAGCATTGTGTGGAAGGAAATGAATAAAAGTGCATCTTTGTTTGATTGGTATAGATTGTGCATGTGTGGGTGCTTTCATCAACATTGGAAAGCTATTCATAGTAAAGGTATTAGTCTGTAATGGCTTAGTGTTTAATGTATGCGATAAGAGTCTATTGGGACATCATGCCAAATACTGCATGGCATTGGATTTGAAAAGGGCAATTGAAAAAGGAAGCCTAACGCATCAATTTAAGCTTCTTGGAACCATGGCAACATAATGTACTACACTTTTATTTGGATAGAGGTGATAATGTCAATTGAAGGGCTTACGCCGGGATCCAAACAAACAAATGTCAATGGTTGCATGCACTGGAGTAAGGCGGTAGGAGCTATTCTAATATAAACTACTGCACGGAGATCCACCGCATTACACTTGACATTCTGGGTGGTGCCACTGTATATACGAGTATTGTCATTTGAATGTCTTCATTACGCTCACAACACACCCTTTTAATGCAAGCAGATGTTGACAGACAAGGCTGCGATCAAGCCAATCACAAGTTATTGCGGAGAAACGCATATTAGAAAAACTTTCATTTCATTTCCATGCGTTTCTTTTTTCCATTCTCTTCTTTTCTTTCCAATTTATTAACTAGCAACAACTATGTCTGACGACGGCGAGTGGCACACAGTTACAAGCAACAAGCATGCGCACCCAGCTACAGCAAGTGCTCCAAACGGATCTGCTGCCAGGAATGCACATGCTGCTCCCTCACAACAAGCTTCGAAATCTCGACGCAAGTCTCGACACAAAATCAATGCGCCCAAGCAACAGCACGCAAAGGATGGCAACACTCACAAGAAGCCATCTGGCGCCTCTTCAGCCAACGCTACTCGGGCCGCTAAGCCCAGCACCCGTAATCATCATCATGGACATGTCACTTCTGCTTCTTCCAATCCATTCCATGCAGCAGCAGACGACGACGACTCTGACGAAGAAGAAGATGACGGACAAGTGGACCCTATCGATCTCCCTGTTCCTCCCTATCACACCACCATTGTTGTATCCTGTCCATTGAGCGATTGCGATTCTCCAATCCCATTTCTCGATACAACTTCTTTGGTTAAGCATTTGAAAGGAGAGCATAAGCTCATGTTCAAGAACCTCCATCATATGTATATGGCTTTAGACGCCTACTTGGCTAGATGGGCAAAGGAATTGGCAGCAAAGCCCGTTACCGAGTATGCCTCATTGGAGACGCTTGATAACGGAGAAGGTAAGATTATTATTGTGTATGCTTTTGAAACGGAAAACTGACAGCTGCTCTCTTAGTTTATGTGATTGATCCCGAGAAATGTGCCTTGGACAAGGAAATCAGAGAGGACATGCAACGAGCGAAATTGGTATGTTTTTAAATTTAATCTATGATATGTTATTAATGCTTGAATGCGAATAGAACGAAGTACTCAAAATTCAACAAGACGAGCGAGAAGTTGATTCAAAAGCACCTCGCAAATGTCTCTTTTGTAAAATTGTGTGTGAGAATAGGTAATAGCGTATATGCGTGTAGAATGAGCACACTCTGATACGATTGTATAGAGCCATTTTATTCAAACACATGTTTGCTGAACACAACTTCAACATTGGATTACCAGACAACTTGGTGCATGTCAACGAGTTCCTCGATACTTTAGAAGCCAAGCTATCAAAGTAAGTGCCTATTTTCCAAACAGAGTAAAACCAAACATCTAATGGATCGATAGACTTCAATGCTTGTATTGTGAAAAGACCTTCACAAGCCCTGCAGTTTTACGCAAGCACATGAGAAAGAAGAAGCATTTCAAGATTGCATCCAAAAACAGACAATATGACCGATTCTATGTGATCAATTATTTAGAGCCTGGAAAGAACTGGGAGAGTTTCGAGAATGACAATTACGACAGTGACGATGAGAAGAAGGACGAGTAAGTAGGATCAATTTTTATTAGGACAAACAGAGGGCTCATGCATTCCACGTAGATCTTGGGCAGATTGGGAGGAGGATGTTCAGGAATCGACCATGTGCTTATTCGACACTCAAGTGCTGCCTTCACCCAAAGAAGCATTGGAGCACATGAAAACAGTGCATCACTTTGATATAACTGAACTCAAAAAGAGCAAAGGTATGTATTCTGACAGCTCAATGCAGCTATTTCCCGGATATTTATACAGAAAGCACCGTAGATTTGGACTTTTATCAAATTATCAGACTGATCAACTATATTCGACATCAATCCTCTCTTGGCACTTGCTTCTCTTGCGGCAAAGTCATGGACAGCGAAACTGATTTGGAAGACCATCTCAAACAGGGTGATTGCATTGCCAAATTTGTGCCCATGGATGCCTCTTTCTGGATAGATCCTCGCTACTTGATTCCAACATACGAAAATGACCCATTGTTGACAGGATTCGAGCAAGATAGCGATGAAGACGACGAGGACATGGCATTATCTGATGATGAGGCCAATAAAAAGTACCTTCATCAAGTCATGGAGAGATCGCTTTCTATTTCTGAAGAGAGAGCAAACTTGAATCAAACTGAATAAAGGTCTTTATTTTGCAATGACAATAATGAGAGCTAATACGCAACCCACGATAGTAATGATCAAGAGGAAGCAGCACATGTTTCTTCTTGCACTCTTTTGATGACGATTTGCAATCACAAGCTCATCAGCAGCTTGTCTGGTATTTTGTGCAATATTCAACACATTACCATAGATACTCTCTGTAGTAGGTAGAGGTTAATAACGCACTTTGAGCACTGTTGATGGTACTTACGAATACCGCTTTCTTGTTCATTGACCAGCATGCCCATATCGCGGAAAATTTCATTGAGTTCGGTAATACCCTGCTCAATGTTCTGTATTTCGCCTTCTCGCTCTGTAATCAAGAGTTCATTGTATTCAATCTCGTTATCTAAAGCCTCTAATTGCATTTGACGTTGCGTATCCATCAGTGATCCGTGTTGCTGTTCCTCCTCTAGTTCCTCCTCGTTGGATCTACATAGTCTTTAAGTTGCTATATTCCACCCTTGACGCTGCATATACTCGACTTACACAGCTTGAGATTGAAGCATCACAGTTGTCGCCTTTGCTTTGTCAACATATTCTCGCTGCTTACTTGCAGATGTTCTCTGAGCTTTTTGAAAGCTGGATAGTACCTTTTGGAAATCCTTTGATAGCTTCTGCTGCTCAAGTCTACGTTGTCTCTATTCAAACTTGAATTAGACATCATGCTATGTCAGTCTACTTGCAGTATAAGCGTACACTTTTCTTGGAATCCAAAGATTGGTAAGACGATAGTAATTTGAGGTCTTGCGTAGAGTCTTTGATAAGGTCACGAGTAGCGTTTGTAACATCATGTCTATAGAGTGCTATAAGTAACAATGCTCGCAAAATAATGGATGCTGAAGAAGTTACAAATTTCCTCGAATCTCGCTCGTATCTCGAGGGCCACCGAGAAGATTGACGAGTCGCTCAATGTTGCTTATATTTCCATTGATATGAAATATCTGTTGTGCAATGCGTTGGGTTAGTTCTTTATACTGTCGATCATCATCTGCAAATAATTCATTGTGAATTCAAGGAGAATTTAAAAAAGAGAAGGTAGATCAGAGCTTACCTGATGCGAGAGCTGTTGTATTTGGTGTAATCCTGGAAGTATTGGGGGAACCAAGTCCCTGCTCCAAATCGTTAAAAGACATTTATTATGCAAAATACGAAAGAAAAAGAGAAAGATTGTTTAGATTACTTGGCATTTCAATGTTGCCCCAAGTTCAGCCAATACGGAGTTTCCATTGGGATTGTCGCATGATCCACATCAAAACCTCGTTGAATGGCTTTGACATTGTAAATACAGGTTTACATAATACAGCAGGTTTAATATGGGGTTTATTCATAGCTTTAAATAAAATAATGTTAGTTAATCTGTAGGTTCTGATATATATCTTAATAAACGTAGCTAAAGGTATCTTCATCATACAAAAGGTATCTTAGTCTTGCAATACGACCATCATGCGTGTGGTTGCTTGAATACACTGTGATTGAATACACTGTGATCAAGAGCAATTCATGCACACGATGTGCGAGATAAGGATGCGTCTTTATCTTTGTATCTTTTGATCAATTGTTTATGTATATGTCATGCGCTTTGTAAATAGATTCAAGTTGCATGAATTCTAATGAATGACATTGTTGAAGACATTCGACATTCGACTTTCGACAAGATTGCCCTTTCGGTGGCTATTTCATTACACACTCCAAGATGTACATTTCTCAATTTA
>JAXQGS010001098.1:0-11928 GCA_037040325.1 Mucor sp. M7501 | reverse complement strand
GTTGTTTTGAGCATAGGAACACCTTAGTAGAAAACTTCATTTTCGAGGCGAAAACCTCCATCATTCAAAATCATCAAATTTTCCCTTGCTACCACAAGGCAAAATTTTCCAGAAATCGATGATCAACTCGATCCCCCAAAAATTGCTGAAAAGTGATTCATACCCTAATGCCAGGTCGTAAAACACGATGGCACCTGTTTTGAGGCCGATATCGCGCTTCGTTGACGAGATACAAGCGATTTAAACTCTTGATTTTACAGTGGCAAATACATTTGAAGGCTGCTTACTGAGCATTGCGCTTATTAACATCAGATTTGATGGTCTGTAGTGTATCATCTAGCGAAGCAGTGCATTATGCGCACAAGAGAGATACGCAAAAAGCTTGGATCAAATTGGACATTGCCTAAATTTTAGATGAGTGTGTAAATGCTCAATATATGCTTGCTCCTTTAAGACACATACTAGCAGAGGTGAGAGATTTGCTGATCAGAAACAATGCGATTGCAAAGGAGTTCAAGGCAAATATCAGGACTCACAATTTAGCATTGATATTCACCTAAAGGTATCAAATTGATACACTAATTTGAACTGATTGATTGTCATTGTGTTATCTGGAGGATAAGCAAAGGTAGGATACCTCCTGCCTAACTCTTACAAAGCCTTTCCTTATACTATCAGAAGCTACATATCGTCAATCAAATGATTTATTTCTTCTGATTCAACATTGGATTACAGCTCGTCTTGATTTACAATATTGACTTTTTAACTGTGGTAGATAGGCTCGAAATAAGAGACGGTATAGGACGAGCATATGGCTTGTAGCGATCCTAGATGCTTTGACAATCTTGGTCTTCTACTTTTAGAAGTGAGGCGAACACTTGATTCTATGTAATTACCAAACAACGCGTAAGTACTATAACCAGGAATGTACACAGAAATCATCATATACTTACCTTGAAATTGCTGGTGATTTCCAAAGCAATATCCATATGTGCATGAGTGTCATATGTGGTAGGCAGAGTGGGCGTTATTCGTGATACATGTACATGCCCTTGTCAAGATCCATTTCGATTCTCAGTAAAATGACAGTTGTGCCTTTGTAAAACAAATATGCTAAGAAGTGCATACAATATAGTGTAACCTTGCCTTGAACGAGAATACCAAATGTTGTAGCTTCATAATCCTTCTTGGCAAGACAGAGACGCAGATGTAATTGACGCTTCATCACTTCCAGTATCGCATTTTGTCTTCATTGAGTAGGGCTTGAGAAACACCAGGCTTTTTCACTTCACCGCAGCCTACTACCTTAACTATTTCTTGTCTTTGATTATAGAAAATGATGTTAGGACGTAGGTAGGCTCTCATGACACCATCATTTTGCAGCTTGAAGACCCAAAAAGTGTTGTCAAATTCAACTTTGATTTGGTCGTGAGCAGAGCGCAATGGACACAAAAAAGTAGAAATAGATAGAGGAGCTTGACCCTTTGCCCTTGATTCTTGGTTTGCCTTGCAGTAAATAAGTTGAGCTAATGATGTTGTTGAGAGCTATTTCGTTCAAAGTCGTGTATGGGTGCGGCGGGATTTACAGTGTTTGTCTTTGAATAGTCTGTTTGAGCGCATGAATGTTTCTGCGTAAGTTACGGGTTTGGACAAATTTGAATCACCAGTGTTATCATCAGCGCTCGACAAGAAAGGGCCATCACATTTTCGAAGTGAAAACCTCCATCATTCAAAATCATCCATTTTTCCCTTGCTACCATAGGGCCAAAATTCAGCCCATGCGTCCCATTCTGGAGCAAGCCTTGAAAATAGCAGAGACAAGCAAACGGGTGACACACAGTCTGTGGGAAACAGTTGGCTTTCATCGCATTTTTTCATGGCACTAGCTACCACTTCCAGCTTTATCACGAACCAGTCTCTTCAACTCATCAGCCTATTCGAAATAGCTATTAAAAACAGTTGTCAACCTTCGAGCAATTGCCGTAAACTTGCCTTGTATAGTGTCTTGATACTTGAAATTTTTGGGCGCGCACTTTTTCTTTCCTTCGATATGCATATACCACTAGTGCGTAGAAAATCGACTGTGTGCTTCAAACTTTCTTTGAAGCCACATGCAGCCCAGTTAGCAGATGCCGACATCATGGTATCGTAGTAGACCAGATTGCGGTTTCCCTCCAAGGTAGTAGGCAAGGTGCATTCAATGTCAAAAAATGACTTGGTGTCTTTCAATTCAGATGTGAGCTATCAATAGTTTTGTGTTTTACAAGATTCCAACTTACTGCGAGCTAAGGATAGCTTTTTTGACTCTAGGTTTGTGTCTGATGGGTTATGTAAGAGGTGCATGTTAGTCTCTTTGACATTGTTCAAGCGCTATTCAAGACATTACCATCGGGGTGCTGTCTCTTTGCCATATTAATATGAATTAATAAAAACAGCGTTTGGTGTGAAAGAAAAAGAAAAAAGAAATTGGATTGGCAACACTCAATGTATACATTCAAAAGCTGATTCATTGCTGATTTTAGTAATGTCTTTCTCCCCTTTCTCTGAGGACGAGAGCTCCAGACTCACTGCTGATGAAATTGTGCCCGGATTTGTCTGACCAAATGACACCTCTCCATTAATCAGGATTTCAATTCACCTTGTCTTGGCACCAAGCGAGGCATTTATTCTTTTGTTTCCAAGTGAGAGCTTGTCTGTATGATACCATTGCAAGACTTGAACCCCAAACTTTTCACATACTTGTAAAAAGTTATGTAATTGACGTATTCATGCGATGCATTCCAGAGCTGGTGATGCCTCTTGATAGAAGTCATTGGATTCATGCTGATTTGTCTTTTTATCAATCGCAGGTCCCTTTCGTTTAGCTTAGGCTTTCTCCCTGACCGCTTCTTGTAGGTTTCTTGACCTTTGTTGGCTTTGGTTAAGATGTTTTTGACCGTTTGGACCTTGACATCGAGGGATTGTGCAATCGGAGTGGGCATCATTCCAGCTCTTCTCATAGCAATGATCGACTGTACAGTTACTTCTCCCAGTTGGAATCCAGGCTTTCTTTCCTTGGTAGAATCGTTTAGAGGCATATTGCTGTACTATTTTTTTTTAAAAAAAAAAAAGAAAGAAGAAAGGTAGCTTTGCCATTTCACATAGTGATTTTAGGTGCAGTGTCAATTTTATCACAAAAACAAATATTACAGAAAGGTGACATAACAACTAGGTAGACTGATTCTAACCCTATAAAAAGGGATAGATTTTTGTATTCAACTACTCTTTTTTTTAATTAACAAAGACATCAGAGAAACAGCAAATTGGCAAGACAGAGGATGTGAAACGACTACTATAGCAATGCTAGCGTTATTTAGAGGACGAAATAGGAGGAAATCAAGGGCAACCAGTCAAAAAGAGCAGAGCCAGACGTAATATCCAAAACTTTATCAGTAAATTCAGCATCAGAATTATATAATGCACTGAAGGTGCAACCCAAGACGCTCAAGCAACAAATATTTGTTCATTATATCGACCTTTGCAAAACCAAAGCAATTACAAGTGGCGTACCTGTAAACGTACGCCCAAACCGTTTCGTAAGTACCACCTTCTTGGGAGAAACAGAAGAGTTTAACACTTTACATGTTAGCACTTCTCATGCGATGTCAGAAACTGTAAATTCTTCGCGCACAGAAAAGCCGACTTGAAAAGGCACCAAAAGACGCATTTGCCAAAAGACAGAGTGAAGGTATAATAACGCTCCACTTTGGATCAACGAGAGGATGACATTGACACTGCTTCTAGAAACATCAATGCGATCATGATGGTTGCTCTTATAGCACAGACCGAAAAGATTACTTGACAGAGCACAAAAAGACGCATTTACCGAAAGACAGAGTCAAGGTATGACAATGCTCTACCTTGGATCAACAAGACGACATTGACGCTGTTACTAGAAGCATCAATGCGATCATGATGGTTGCTCATATAGTACTGACAGAATCAGCCACTCGAAAAAGCACAAGAAATTACATACTATTGTGAATATCTGCGTAGATCTGGATGTGCTTTTTCATCCTCCTCCAAAGACAATGACCATCGATGTCAAAGATATCCAGCATCGCTCCGGAGACAAAGCTTTCTCTCAGCATCTGACACCAAGGAAAAACGATCCACAAATGGCCAGCTTGTCATTGCAGCAGAGGAGCAATTGTCAAGGGCTCATCTTCCAAGTGCAACAATGGCGAATGTGGATCAAGTCATCACCAACATCACACAGCATCGAGATCTACTCTGCTCCTTCTACTACAGCGAGTCTGTCAACAGAAGTGAAAGGCGACAAGTCAAGCGTAGGAGGCGGTATCTAGACATCAATGACATACGGCAAGCTAAAGACAATCAAAGGCACCAGCCTGTGCACCAAACTCCATTGCGTCTTGGTGAAAAAGCGCATGTCTCTTTGCTGGCTATCGGGATAACTGGGCTTCACGCTGCCATCTTTGGGTCCTCACTCGGTCCTTTCAACCACAAAGGCATCAGTCAATACGACACTGGTAAAATCCATGACGCCACCTTATCCTCCTGCACAAGAAGGGAGAAATGGCTGGAGCTCGATGAGCTCGATACTTGGGGTAAGCTCTCAATTGGCAGTGATGTTGCCTTCAAATCCTTTACTATACTACTGGTATATACGTAAAATAATAGCTCGTATAGTTGTAGTTTTAATTTAAGCTTTCGTAAACATCATTTTCTCGCCCAGCTTGGGTTTGCTGTTGTACAAGCAGTGGCTAACTCATATTTAGATTATTGAACTATTAAAGCAGCATGTGATTATACATGATGAATGAGGGATATATCATGTCATCTCTGTATACAATAGCCAGTGACATTCATGTATCAATGACGCTATACATTGAGAGAATAAAAAGATGCAAAAAGAACATTGTGCTAGATGTCTCCAAATGGAAAAGGTTTGATCCGTAATTTAATGTCTCAGCTCCAAAGTTTGTGGAGAGATTTGTTGACTCATTTTGTTTTTAGAGTTATACATAGATACAAAATCTCGTATACAAAAAGAGCAAAGCAGGGCATCCGGAAGAGGAATGGGAAGGCCCCGTGGAACTGCTAATAGATTGAGCTCAGACAGCAGGTCAAATGAAAAGCATCCCATTATACACACTAATCATGGAGGGGTATTTTACTATTTTTCTTGGATATCCACCTGCTAGTGTAACAGGCTTCTCAACGTTCTGCTGCTGCTGCTGCTGCTGATGCTAATGCATTCATTGTATCATCAAGATAAGATGGATCTAGCAGGCCAATAACGATATGCAACCTGGTTACAATCTTATCATTGCATCTCCCTGTTTATACACACACACAATTAGAGGCATAAAGCAAAGGTTGCAAGTGTTTGTTGAGGATGATTGTCATACCATATCGCCGATTTAACGCTAATTATCATATGCCATTGGTCTAATTTTTCTCTTATCAAAAGAGATAATAAAAATTCGCTATCTATATCCAAACTTTCCGGAGATGGCCTTGACTTGTTTGGGTATAAATGGTGATCTGCTCTTTTGAGATCTCTCTCTTTTTCTCTTGTTTATTCTTCTCTTTCTCTTACCAGACACATCCCTCTATACACTGCCTATAAAATGGAAAAATCATCCTACGTAGTATTTTCAGGCGGATCAGCCTGCAACCACATTCTGGATGGATTCCACAAGACAAGTTCACATGATGTCAGTTACATACTTGGTATCTCTGACAATGGTGGATCCACTGTAAGATGACTGTGTAGCCTAGCTGCTAGTTGATTGCTTCTAAACATTGTACATCATCCATAGAGCGAGCTCTTGCGGGTGCTGGGCGGCCCAAGTGTTGGTGATCTGCGGTCCAGACTGATTCGCTTGATGGACACACTGGACGAAAACACAGCTTCAATTGAAATGAAGGCCATCAAGGACCTCCTGAGTTACCGACTGCCTGCTGATAGAGACCTTCAGAAAGTGCGCGATGAATGGGCGCTGATTGTAGAAGGCAGACACAGGTACATTTCATGACCCTTCTGCAGCGAATGGATGTCTAACGCCTGCATTTAGCCTCTGGAATGACATTTCGATCGAAAAGAAGGAAGCTATCCGAGGCTTCCTGACGCTGTTTGACTTTGAGATCCTGAAGAGAGCGCACAAACGATTCAACTTTTGCAACGGCAGCGTTGGCAATTTCTTCCTGACAGGCGCTCGCCTCTTCACTGGCTCGTTGGAGGCAGCCATCTTCTTATTTGCGTCAATGACCGGCATTACATCAGTGCCAACGTCAGTTGTTCCAGTCATCAACACAAACCAGACCGCTACCATTGCTGCGTCCTTGGCGAACGGCGAGACACTGGTTGGCCAATGCGAAATATCGCACCCCTCGCCCTTCCAGCAAAAGAGAAAGAACGGTGCATGCACGCCTCGAAAGAAGCGCATGAATCCCATCGACGCATTTTCCTATTTTGAAGATCCCATTAACATTACATCAGAGCCCAAGGGCATGGACAATGCAAACCTGTTCTTTTCAAAACACATGGACGAAAAGCTCACCTCGCCTATTGACCGCATCTACTACATCAATGAGTACGGCCAAGAAATCTACCCTGTTCCCAACCCCAAAGTCGTGAGTCAGCTGTCGTCGAAAAAGGCCTTGGTGTATTCCATCGGTTCCTTGTACACTTCCCTCATCCCATGTCTTGTCCTCCGCGGCGTCGGAAACGCCATTGTTCAATCACAGAGTCTCAGGCACAAGATCCTCCTCTTGAACGGCACAAATGATCGTGAAACAAGCGACTACACAGCTGTCGACTTTATCAATGCAATCGCATCTGCCTTGAATGAAAGCCAGCGAATTGATGCACGCCGTGCATTCTATCAGTCCTGTGATGATGAGGAAGAGGAATACGATGACGATATGGACGACGATCTGTATGCCACCAACAGTCGAACCAGCAGCATTGCAAGCACTGTGATACAAACACCACCATCCTCGTATTCGCTTAACAACCAACTCAGTTCCATGGCAATTGGAAGCATGCCTGCATCTCCCTCTCATCGATACCCTCCTTTCCCTAGCAACTCCTTTTATCCCAGCCCTGTGTCTTCGTTCATCACTCATATGGTCTACCTCGACAACAGCGCCATTCCCGTGGATACCGCTGCTATTGAACGACTTGGCATCAAGTGCGTGCGTATGAAGGGTGCTCTCAACAGCTCTGGAGAGCCCATCTACAACGAAGAGCTGTTTACGCAAGTCATTGAGTCCATTGTACATATTTAAAATCAACTGTTCCCTCACTTCATCCTGTACATTAATATCATCCTCTCTTTTCTCCTTGCTCAAGAACAAAAGTTTCTGCTCCTTTATATCCTTCATCATTTCTCATCCAATAAATTATATTCCTCATTTAACAATCTCATATATGAAACGTGCTGAATGCTGGCTGCCTCCTGGTCTGTAGTATTGCTGAATGATCTGCAGCAGGCATTTGTTTGTGTAAGCAGGCAGACGTGCCTGAAAGGAAGGCTTGGTCATCCATTCCCAAAACCAAACATTGCAGTGACAGGTTTTCCTAACTTGATCCCAAAAGTTTATGCCATTTCTCTTTTTTTCTTTTTCATTCATTCAATTACACCCGTAGTAACAACATGGCCAAAGAACGTTCAGCTATCAGCAAAAGCATGGGCAAAAAGCGAGTATCTGGTACTCATGTGTCAGGTCTCTCTTCATCAAAAACTGCCACCAAAAGAAAGGAGGCTCCTGTCAAATATGGAAAGCTGTCCAGAAAGCAAAAGCAGGATTTGGAGGATTACGGAGAGCTTGTCCCCAAGGACTTTGAGGAAGACGAAGCAGACAACACAAAGTAAGACAGTCTGGCCAATCCACGACCGACTATTGTGTATGCTAATTACATCCATTAGACGCAGACGAGTTGTATCCGAAGCTGATTTGGATCGAGAATTGGATGAAGAAAGACGCAG
The DNA here is from genome assembly GCA_037040325.1 of Mucor sp. M7501. NCBI lineage: Eukaryota > Fungi > Mucoromycota > Mucoromycetes > Mucorales > Mucoraceae > Mucor > Mucor sp. M7501. The sequence goes on along the minus strand of JAXQGS010001098.1, from coordinate 3,928 downwards.
AGCCGAAGGACAGTTTGATGATTCGGAGGAGGAGGAAGATTCTGATAGCGAGGAAGAAGAAGAGGAAGACTGGAAGAAACCCTCTGCCTATTCATTGCTGGTGGGATCACTGAAGAAGAATTCCAAGCAAAAAGATTTCTACAAGAAGATCCAACGTGAGCAAGAAGGAATTGAGGATGTCATTGAGAGTGCAGATGAGGAACTTGTGGATGAAGAGGAGGTTGATGAAGAAGAGATGGACGATATCACCGGAGACGAAGAAGAAGAAGAAAATGACGAAGACGACGACGACGACGAGGATGAAGAACAAGATGTAGAGGATGCTGAACCAGTGGACGGTGATGCTGCTGATCCCCTCGAGGAAAATGACGAGGAAGAGGAGGAAATTGTCTATGTAGGCAGCGATGCCGAAGAGGACGATGCTTCAGGTACTTGTCGGTAGACATGTCTACACTCTATCAGACGTACTTACATTATTGAACTAGATGATCTTTTCGAGCGCAGATTTGCCGATCAACAACCTGCTAGCTTTGACGAAAAAATCTCCATCATTGAGCAAAAGAAATGGGTATCGCAAGCCTTTGAGGATGAAATTCTCAAGGACGTTACTGCTTTGACTACAGCTGCTGACAACACTATCAAAGAGATGCCCAAGATTGAAAGTTTGGAGGATGTTCAAGTGAAGCAGCGCATTGCTAAATGCTGGCCAAAGGCAAACAAGGAAGTCATTAAAAAGAGTAAGCTGGCGATACAAGTAACAGTAGTGATTGATATTAACCCACCTTGATTTGCAGCTGTTACGTTTACCCCCTTGCAAGATCACCTCTTTCATCAAATGAACAACTACCGCGATATGGTGTTTTGTAACCGCAGTTTGAGTAACGCCAAGGAAATTAGAAATGCGTACGCACTTCACGCATTGAATCACATTACAAAGTAAGCACTGTCTTTTTCACTTGGAATAGCGATATCTGATCCTGTTTTTTTTATAGGACAAGAGATCGTGTTCTCAAGAACAATGCTAAATTGAGTAAAGCACAAAAGGAAGGCACAGATGCTGGGTAAGTTGGGTGTTGGTTGATTCGACCAAGACATGGCTTGCTGACAGATTTTATAGCGAGATGCGCGATCAAGGCTTCACTCGTCCCAAGGTGTTGATTATCCTGCCCTTCAGAAACACAGTAGTCGATCTCGTAGACACATTCATCAAGCTATCTGGAACAGAGCAGCATGAAAATAAGAACAGATTCTTTGAGCAGTTCAATTTGCGTGAAGAAGAGGCCATTGACACAAGCAAACCTGCCGACTATCTGCAGAATTTCCAAGGCAACATTGACGATCATTTCCGTTTGGGTATCAAGTTTGCAAAGAAATCAATGAAGATTTACTCTGATTTTTACAATGCTGATGTTATCATTGCATCGCCTTTGGGTTTGCGTACTTTGATTGGTTCTGAAGGGTAAGTCGAGCTGCCAAACCTGCTGCTTATGCTGTTACTAAAGTCATGTCTAGTGATAAGAAGAGAGATTTCGACTTTTTATCGTCTATTGAATTGGTCATTTTGGATCAAACCAACCATTTCTTGATGCAAAACTGGGAACACATTGAACACATCTTCCAACATCTCAATCTGATCCCTACTGATGGCCATGGCTGTGATATTTCTAGAATCAAGAGCTGGTATTTGGACGGAAAGTAAGTATAAAGGTCAATCCAGAGGGCTTTGTGCTGATTTTTTTTTTATTAGAGCCAAATATCTTCGCCAGACCCTCGTGTTTGCCGACTTTTTGACACCTGAATTCAATGCACTATTCAACAAACACATGAAAAACGTGGAAGGAAAGCTAAAGATCAAGCGCACTTATGAGGAAGGTTCGATTTTAGATGTCATTCCTCAAGTACAACAGGTAAGAAAGACATTGCACAGTTTCTGTGTATGTGTATTCACGATAGCTATTGTAGAGCTTCACTCGTATCGATGCTCCCTCTTTGAAAACTATCAATGATGTGCGATACAAGTATTTTATTGAAAAGGTAAATGCTTCAACTCTATGCATGAAAGCGCTGTTCTAAAACAATCGCCGTAGACACTACCAACTCTTCGCAAATCAGCCATCATGCAATCACATACCCTCATCTTTATCCCGTCTTATTTTGACTTTGTGAGAGTGAGAAATTACTTTGAAGACAACAAGTATTCTTACGAGCCATGTTCAGAGTAAGTTTGACAGAGAGTCGTTGTCAACATGAAACCAACATTGTCATTAGATACGCTTCAGGTCCCGCCATCACTAGATCAAGAGCACAATTCTTTCACGGCAGATCCAATTTCTTGTTGTATACCGAGAGATTGCATTTCTTTAGAAGGTAGGGCTTCTTTAGTAGTCTGATGGGCGTGAAAAAAATGTACTCATTCTACTCTTAGATATAATATTCGTGGTACTTTCCATGTTGTCTTTTACGGGCTCCCAGAGGACCCCTTGTATTATACTGAAATTGTCAACTTTTTGGGCCTCAAATTTGACGAAGCGAGTGCTGCAGAGGAGGCAACTTTCTCTTGCACAGCCTTGTTCTCAAAATACGACTTTTTGAAACTGGAACGTATTGTTGGTACTGAGAGAGCAAAAAAGATGTGTACTGCTCAAAAGAATGTGTTTATGTTTGCATAAATCGAATAAAATATAGAATGGATATAGATCTTGCCAATTTATCAGCGAATGTTGCTAACCTACACTATCACCCATGATATATTTAGCTTTTTGTTTCGTTAGAATGTGCTCTTCTTATGCGTCGATTGTTCTTGATGAACCCTTGGAGCATTTTTTTTTTTCTGAAATACATAGACTATGGTAGATAACAGTGTACCGCGTTCAACAGAAATTATGGCAGAGCATTCTTCAAGCAACACATAACACTGGTTTCCACTGGTTTCATGATTCGATACAAAACGTTAGATGGTACCACCAGAAGAGGGATGCATTGTATTTAATTTGAATTAAAAGATCAATTAATAACAAGCGTCTTTTCAAACAGACGATGGCTTTTGCAATGAACTTTTATATGCGCCATTTTCTCATCAACAGGAAAAAGCCTGCAAGTAATCTAATCAACCTTTTATCAGCCTAAAATACCTCTATCAAGTCAATACCAAACACATTCAGATATGCCAGCTATGTCGTAATGCTATAATTCCAAGCGTTCTAAATAAAGAAGGCGTCAGCAATGCATAAAAAATACCGTATAGTACCTTTAACTGTCAAAATTATGTTCAATCATGCAATAACGATAACTCATCCAAGCTCACAACGGTTACTCAGATTGATCCTTACGGTCAATACTCTTGCAATGATCACTACTTCTAATCGAGTATTAACAACAATTGCCAAGTATCGCAATAAAAGCACATATTGCTCTCTATCAAGACTAACATTGCAAGCTATTATTATCATCCCAAATATATAAATACTTTTCTTTCTTGACTTGAATCCAGGCACCTATTTATGCTTTATTTAATATACTAAAAACAACTGATTTCAACCATACGTTTTTCTAATTACTTTTCTTCATAGATGCACTTTGAACGCAATTTCACTGAAAACAGTTTTCTTTAAACGAACAATACCGGCTATACATATCAGAGATATCCTTATTGGCCGATGCGTTATTTCGGACTCCGATTGTAGTTTCGGGTTCCGATTTGGAACACCGCTCCTGCGCTGATCATGCCAGTGCAATTGGATGGATTGTAGCTAGCATGGTTGTTGAGAAAAGTGCGATTTTGTGGATTTGTAGATTTTGAGCCATAAGGTTTATATGTAAGCTTTCAATAACGATCTATTACGATTAATTGCGAATGATGAGTCGATAAAGCGTGTGTTGCCACACCTTGTAGTCAAAACCGCTTGATCATAGCATGCTTTGTCATCGT
>JAXQGS010001097.1:0-11774 GCA_037040325.1 Mucor sp. M7501 | reverse complement strand
ATCAGATCATCAAGTTGGATTAGCTAAAGGATCTGGGGGTTGAGATCTGAGGGTTGGGATCTGAGGGTTGGGATCTGGGGGTTGGGACCAGATGTATTTCGACCTGCTCGTTGGTTGGTCCTGCTAATCATGGTTTCATCCATAAGAACCGACAGAAATACACGCTTGTTATTATATAGTTTTCTCTTTTCAATAAAGCTCTTCAACACTTGCATTTCTTGTACTGTATATACTGCACAACAGAGGATAAACAGGACTTATAAAACAATTTGCTTTTATTAAACGGGGACACGACGCAAAGCGTGAATCAACCAGAAATTAGAAGTTAATAATGCAAGAGCACCTGCTTGATGAGCAGCAGCCAACTCGATGGGAACCATGTAAATCAGCGTAGAGATACCCAAGGTCACTTGCACAGCAACAGCACCCATCATGGTATTCACTGCAATCTTGACATTCTTGGGCAAGGGCAATCTTCTCGAGTACAGCCACAAGGCAGTTGTGAGCGTAGCAGTCGTCTCAGCGAGCGTACGATGGTCAAACTGCACCGTGGTAGGGTTTTCAAGCAAGTTGCGCCACTTGCCATTGTCAGTGGGCTTGACATAGCGATCAGACCACAGCTCGTCAGTAGGAGGCACAATACCCTGGCCCATGAATGGGAATTCATTGTAGATCAAACCAGCGTCTAAACCAGCCACTAAACCACCCGACATCACAGTGATCATCATCAAAGCACCCAGACTATGCGTGGCGATGCGGAATCGCTTGAGGATGGGGTTGTTCAGCATGGAGGCGGTGCTGGCGGGATACTTTCCATTGGCAATCTTGTTTTGGCGCACGATATCGGCAGCTACAAAGATGGTGCTGGCGTAAATGGCGATAGCAGTGGCTAAATGTGCTGTCAGACGGTATTGACTGACACGAGGGACAGCTCCGGGCTCCTTCATCAGAGCTTCAGAGAGGCCAGACTTCACCATATACCATCCCATGAAACCTTGGAAGCCGAGCAAACAAGTGATGCCGAATGTCTGCTTGGCAACTCGCTTGGACATGTGTCCCTTGGAGGCGAAATAGAGGCCCGGCAAAATGAAGGAAGCACCGATGAATCGACCGATCATACGATGAGACCATTCCCAGTAAAAGATGTTTTTGAACTCTTCCAATGTCATGTGTCGATTCAAGCTACACCATGGTTAGATGTTGCTGTCCATCCAACACTCGTTTGAAAACTTACATTTTGTACTCTGGGAACTGCTTGTACTTTTCGAATTCCTCCTCCCACTCCAGCTCTGATCTGGGTGGCTTCATACCAGAAATAACGTTCCACTCGGTAATGGACAATCCACTTTCAGTCAATCTGGTTAATCCGCCAACGACAACGATGGCAAACACCATGCCAGCGTTAAAGTAGAGCCAGTAGGCAACAGCAGGCTTTGTTACTGTGGTGGCAGCAGCAGCAGTAGCAGTGGCAGTGGCAGTCGTAGCAGCTGGTTTGACAGCTGTCGTCATGAATCGCTGATGCACATTGGATAAATAGAGTGATGTCTTGGGTATTTGAAAGCGGTTCTGTTGCAGCAATGACTTGGTGGCGTGTGCTCTTGAGGAGACGCCTGCCAGACGGGCAGCAGGTGTCAACACCCTACAGCCAAGGTGATGGAAAGATCTTGAAATTGCTGTTCGTAACATAATTCAGCTGCGGCGATAAAAAGTGATGGGATGTGTTGGATCGAAAAGGCTCTGCTTGGTGTAGCTGCAAAATACGTCTAGTGCAAGGCTCGAAAGAAAAAAGAGAGTAGGGGGTGAGTAAACGAAGGAACCTGTTGGTGCAAATGAAAAAGAGGTTTCTACGATTTCCTACTGATTTTATAGCACAATGTGTGTAACAAGGCCAGGGCTGGGCTTCAAGTGTCGCAAACTGACAGGGTTCGGATATGGCAGAACACACAGCCGAGAGAAGCAGAGAGGGGCATGGTAGAAGGTTGCAGTTGTACCTTTTCCTATAAGCTCTGAATGGCAGCGTCTGTTGAGTTTTATGGAAAATAAGAATGGCAATGCCATTATGGCATTTTATACACAATTGCTGGATAGCATCTGTACACACAATAAACTCACCTTGTCGTCGTTCTTTTTACTATTACATCAAAAAGACTCTCAAAGGAGCCAGCCATGTAAGCACTCTTCAAGGAATAATGTGTCTGTAGGCTGAAAGACATCCATGGCATGGGCCATGACCCTTCCAATGTCCTCACCATATACTAAATACATCTCCTGATGTTTTTTTTTTGTGTTCAGCGCCTCAATCGTGCCACTATACAGCCAAACCAATCCAATAGACAGTGTCGCTTATAGTCAATGCTATAGCCACCTGTCGAATCTTGTACACAGCTGCTTCCCACCAACGTGTCGCATCCTTTGCCATGCTGAACTTGAACCACCACAACATTGGTGTGTGTCAGAAATGGAAATACAAAGGTAATTTATAAACCCAACACATTTCTTGCAACTCTTTTTGTTTCCCTTTTTCTTCTTGTTCATATCACAACATGTCTTCTTCCGCAGAGGACCAAGCTAGAAAGGCGAAGCTTGCTGCCGCCAAGAAAAGAGTAGGTGTTGTAGACGACTCGATTGACACACATGGCTGGGTAACTCATTTTTCTGTCGTCCATTTGACGTGTTTCAATAGCTCAAAAAGTTCCAAAGCAAGAAGGAGGAACAGAGCGAAACAGACACACCATCGCCCAGCACAGCTACCGCAGAGGACGATGCTGATAGTACGCCTCCACCCGCCAGCGATGCCAGCAAGGACAAGGAGGATACGACGTCTGCTGCTGCTGCTGCTGATCATGCAGAGACACCAGCCACAACAGCTACCACTACTTCCGACGCAGACTTGCAAGCGCACATTGAGAAGCTGGAATCAGAGAAAGAAGCCATGGTGAGTAGCAGACAAGCAAAATGGAAGCATTTAGTGTACTGACAAAGAGACACTGTGCAAAAGGAACTGGACAACGCAAAAGTACAATCTGCATTAAAAGAAGAGTATCGCATGAAAGCAACCGATCTTGAACAAACATTAGCCGCCTTGAAAAAGGAGCTTGAATCCAGTCAAAGCGAGATGAACGCTATCAAGACGTCCACCAAAAAGGAGGTGGAGGAGCTGAGCAGCCAACTATCCGATCTGACTCAATCCAAAGAGAAGCTGGGCAGCGATCACCAAAGCGAGATCAGTTCCATCAAGCAGCAGTTACAGTCCAAAGTGGATGCTCTGCAGTCTCAGGTGGAACTACTGACGCAAGAAAAACAAGATGCCCTCAGAAAGCACCAGGATGAGATGGACGAAAAGCTGAAATTACTCGAGAAACAGCACAGTGAGGAGCGACAAAAGGCAGAAGAGTATCAATCGCAAATAGCCAAACTAGAACAATCATCCCAGTCCGCCACACAAGAGCTGCAAACCACCATTGACGCTATTTCCAAGGAGAAAGATGGCCTCAACGCTCAATTAGTGGATCTAGAAAAGGCCAAAGAAGCATCTACAGCATCTGTTGAGAGCGAGATCCAAGCAGAGCGCACCAAAGCATCTCAACTACAATCTAAACTGGAAGCACTCGAGACATCCAAAACCAAAGAAGTACAGGCTGAGCGAGATGCCGTCAAGGAGCTTCAATCCAAACTCGACACACTGCAAGACTCGACACAGAAAGAGTTGTCCTCGTCTCAAGACGACTTGGCCAAAGAACGTGCTGCAGTGGCAGAGTTGACATCCAAGCTGGCATCTTTGGAGAAGACGGAAAGGGAAGGAAAGAAGCAGTACACGGATATCGAAAAGGAGCTGTCATCGGTCAAAGAGCAGCTACAGTCAGAACGCTCAAAGGCAGACGCATACCAAGCCAAGCTACAAGAACTGGAGGACCTCAAGCAGAAGGACACTGAGCAATACACATCATCCACTGCTAAATTAGAAGCTGATATGGCTGACATCAAGGCTGAACTGGAGGCGGAACGCTCAAAGGCTGATGACCTGCAGTCCAAGGTGCATGATTTGGATGTGCTCAAGGAAAAGTTGAGTGAGCACGAAAAATCAGCTGCCAATATCGAGGAGGAATTGTCAACTACAAAGCAGCAACTCCAAGATGAACGCACAAAAGCGGATGAGTTACAGAGCAAGCTCGAAAACCTCGACAAGATGAAACAAAAAGATGCGGATAGCCATGCTGACAACATCAAGCAGCTGGAAGCCGAGATGAGCACCCTGAAACAGGACCTCCAAGCCGAGCGCACCAAATCCGATGATTTACAAGCACAACTGGCTGAATTGGATGCACTAAAGAAGCAGGTGGACGAGCACAAGCAAACAGCAGCACGTCTTGAGGATGACCTGAGCGCTTCCCAATCTAAATCGAGTCAACTGCAAAAGAGCGTGGATGAACTCAACGCCTGGAAATCAGAAAAGACGGCTGAACATGCATCCTTTGTAAGCGCACTTGAACAGACACTAGAGACGACAAAGCAAGAGCTCCAAGAACACCGTGCAAAGGCAGACGCACTTCAATTGGAGTTTGATCAGCACAAATCCAACAGCACAACCACGGAAGGCGAGTTGTCAGACACCAAACAGCAACTAGTGGATGAACGCACCAAAGCCAACGAACTGCAAGCCAAACTCGAGGACCTTGAAGCATCCAAAAAGAGCGAAGCAGAGTCGTTTGCTGCCAGTTCTCGTACGCTTGAAGAAAAGCTGCGTGAACAAGAGGCATTGCTAGCATCCGAACGCACTCAATCCGAGCAAGCACTCCACGACAAGGCATCTGAAATCGAGCAACTGACATCCACCAAGGCGGAACTAGAGACTCAACTCGCATCAGCCAAGCAAGAGATCGACTCTGAGCAGTCCAAAGCAGGCGAATTACAAGCACACGTCGAAAGCTTGGAGGCTGCAAAGAAGAAGGACGCTGCTGAATTGTCCAAAATCAAGAACAAGTTGGCTAAAACAGAGCAATCCATCGCCGCGCAAGACCAAAAGCTGACATCAATGACGTCCGAATGTGAAGCACTGAACAAGGCGAAAGAGGATCTAGAGGCAGAGATCTCTACACTAAAGCAAGACCTGTCATCTGTCAAAGAGAAACTGATATCAGAGCAAACAGCATCTCAGGATTTAGCGAATCAGCTGAAAGACCTGGAAGCATCCAAGGACAAGGAAATTGAAAAGCACACCTCCTCCTTGTCTAAACTAGAGCAAGTTGTATCCAAGTTGAACGAATCGCTCAAGACGGAACACATCAAAACAAAGGAATTGGAGCAAAAGCTGGAGGCAGCTACAGCCTTGCAAACAGAGACTGCAGCACAACTAGAGGAATTGAAGGCTCAATTGGCTGCTGAACAGGCCAAGACAAACGAGGTTCAAGAAGAAAAGGCCAAGCTTGAGCAGGAGCTGGAGCAGCACAAATCGACGCTTGAGTCCGAGCAAAGCAAACTCACCGAATTGCAAGGCAAGTTGAAGAAGGCCGAGAATCAACTGATTGAAAAAAAGAGCACCATCAAGACGCTGAGAGGCTCCATCACCAAAGAGCAAGACGAGAAGATCAAGCTCAAGGAAAAGATCCAGGCGCTGCAAGTATCGAAAGAGGAGTTGCAAGCCAAGTTTGAAGCAGAGCAGGTCAAGCTCAAGGAACTGCAGTCTACATCTGGTGAGCTTGAGACGGCACTTGAGGACGAACGCAACAAGACCGTGGTCTTGCAAAATCAAGTAACAGATTTGGAGAAACTCAAGGACACACATATCACTGAACAGTCGAGTCTTCAAGAGGAGCTATCTACGCTGAAATCACAACTACAAGAGGAGAGAGACAAGGCAGACAAGTTGCAAGGCAAGCTCGAGGATTTGGACATGCTAAAGCAGCGCGACACACAAGAGTTTGAAGCATCCACTGCCAAACTCGAGAAAAGCATGTCTGCTGTCAAGGCAGAACTTCAATCTGAAAGAACCAAGGCAGATGAACTTCAGCTTCGCATTGAAGAGTTGGAGGCACTCAAGCAACAACAACTGGAACAACATGAAAGCGCTACATTTACGATGCAAGACGAGCTATCTGCCCTCAAAGCAGATTTACAGACGGAGCGCTCCAAAGCAGACGAACTGCAGAGTCAGCTGGAGGACCTGGATATGATGAAGCAAAAGGACGTTGCAACACACGCTGCCCATGTCGGCGAGCTAAATGAAAAGATGGCCAGCGTCAAGGAAGAGCTTCAAGCAGAGCGAGCCAATGCCGACCAGTACCAGCTTCAGATTTCAGAGCTTGAATTGTTAAAGACGCAACATGCCAATGAAGCGCAAGAGAAATCCATGGCACTGGAAAATGCAACTGCAGAGTCAGCTTCCCACCGTGAAAGATCGCAGCAATTGGAGAAGGAACTGGCTGACATCAAGGAGCAACTGGCAGAAAAGGAGAACACACACAGCAGTGCTCTGGAATCCAAGACGGCTGAGCTGGAGAAATTACAGCAAGACCTTGACAAGCTTCAAAAGAGCCTCCAGAACAAAGATCAGCAACTCGGCGAGGTCAAAGATCAGCTTGCTACTCGCGAAAAGGAAATCGCCAAGTTTGAAAAGGCTGTTCCTATCCTGAAGCGTGAAATTGAAGAATTCAAGGCTACCAAGCAGCAGCTGATTGAAAAAGAGGCCGACTTGAATCAAGCCAACGCTGCCATCACAGGCATGACACGCGAAAAGAAAGACTTGGAGAGCAAGCTTGCAGCCATAACAGAAGAGCTGACTCAAGTCAAGGCGGATCTGCAAGAGCGTGAAGAGCAAATTGCAACCAACGCTGGCGAATTTGACCAATTCAAGCAGCAGCAAGAACGCCATGCAGAGGAACTCGCTCTGCTTCAAACACAGTCTGACGAAAAGCTCAAGAACGAACAGAACGAAGCCAATCAATTACGCGAGCAGTTGGAGAAATTGAACGAGAAGCTCAAGGAGCAAAGCACGTCGTATGAGAGCCTGCGATCTGAATCCACGCGTCTGGAAGAGCAAATCAAGCACTTGGAGTTACTGCAAGGTCAATTGTCTGAAGTGCAAGAACAAGCAGACCAACAGAAACTGCAAATCAAAGACTATCAACAGCAAATTGAGCAGGAAACGAGTGCGAGAAAGAAGGCAGAAGCTGATCAGACATCATTGCAAGAGCAACTCAAGGAACTAGGCCAGCTCAAGGGAAGGCTATCCGAAACCGAGAAACTGCTTGAGGAAGCCACTGCCAAGCATGATCAAGAGCGGGCATTGCTGGATGAAGCCAACAAGAGAAGCGCCGTCTTGGTGGAGAACCACACGCGAGAAATGACGGATCTCAACAAACTGTTGGAGGATTACAAGTCGCAAGTCAGCAAACTTTCCAAGGAGATGGCAGAAGCCAAGCAGCATCATGAAGCGGATAGCACTAGCAGAGCAGACAATGTCAGCAAACTGCAGAGTCGCATTGATGAACTTGAATCACAATTAAAAGCTAAATCCAAGGAACTAGAGCAAGCTCAAGCAGAGGACTTGAAGAATGTCTCTGCCGCCAGCAACAGCACTGAACTGCAAACCAAATTGGAATCGCTGGAATCAGAGCTCGCAGAGCGCGAAAAGGAGACAAAGAAGCTTCGCGGCCAACTGAAACTGGTCAAGAACCAAAACAGTGTTCAGCTCAAAAAGACTGAATCTGCGTTAAAGGCCAAGGAAAATGAACTCGAGGAATACCGTAAAAAGGTAGAAAGCGACGCTAATTCGACTGCAAGAGAGGTCGATGCTGGCAACCCCAAGTCTTCCAATGAACGCAGAGCCGAAATTCAAGTCAATGAGCTCAAGAGACAGTTACAAACGCGCGACAAAAAGGTAGAACAGCTGCATCAACAGGTCAAAGGACTGCTGGCTGTGGAAAGCGAGTTTCATCGCTTAAAGGAGGGTTTAGAGGCAAGAGAAGCAAAAGTATCCGAACTTGAAGCAGCCCTGGAGAAGAGCAAAAAGGAAGCAACAGAAGATGACCAAGACAAGCAACTGACACCATCAGAAAGCGAGCTCAAGATCAAGGAACTTCGTGAACGCGTGCGCGCCTTAGAAGCTCAAGTAGCTGAGACACCTGAAGCAGCCGAACTCAAAAGCCGCTTGGAGAGACAATTTGAAGCATTCAACACATTGCGACAAGAGATCTCTATTCAACGTGAGCGACAATTTGACTCGGAATCCAAGCTCGAAAAGGACAAGTCTACCATTGAACGCGAAAAGAAGGAACTGGAAATGACGGTGCAGCGATTGAGAAGTGAATATGAACAACACTTGGAAAAGATGTGGCGACAGTACGAAGAGATGAAGGAGCATCATGAAGGCGATTTGTACCTGGGTCGTTCTGCTCTAGACGCTGCTCAAGTCAAGCTGATGATGAATGGTCATAGTCCTGTCAGTGAGAATGGATTTGAGTGGTCTAATACAGATGATGAAGCTGAAGAGGCCGAGGCTGATGCTGTCGTGCCTAGAAAGCATATTCCCGCTGTAGGTAAATTACCTCCGTTGGAAAAGCCCAAGTTTTCTGCATTTTTAGATGTCCCTCGATGTGATAGTTGTAGTGCTGAAGTATTTGAGATTTAATATACGTATATATGAATACAACATGTAAATAAATTGCATTTGATATAATGTCTGTATGGATCACTTGACTTTATTGATGTGTCTACATGGCTTTATCAGACGAAGCAACACTCTCAGGATCACGCATCTATTGTATCATAAAAGAACCCTGATCCCAAACCAGGTGGAACAGGCGGTACATCCACCACCCCATGCGGGATCTCTACGCGATCACCTGCAATCTGTAGCAGCTTTACCTTGACACCGACCTCTGTCAATGTATGAAACAGTTCTGCCGTCTCCTTGGACGTGAACCGTTTGTCTAGTATCATACTAAACCCGTCTTTCCACTCTGCTGCTTGTGTTGGTGTGGCGCAATAAAACTCTGCCACCGCTGTGTATTTGTCAGAGTACAAGGCAAATGCTAGATTGTTCTGCTGCTGTTGCTGCTGCCCTGTTGACTGCAGATGATGAGCCGTGTTTCCATCGTGGATCGCAGATGAGGATGACAGTATTGACGAGTTGTTGTTATTGAATATCTGCGATGAGTTGTTGGCGAGTCCAGCAATGGATGGTTTGCGAATGGACCGAATTTCAGTCACTGAGCCTAGATCGATGCGGTTGGGCAGCTTCTCGTATGATTTGAGCACAGGTGCAATCTTTTCAGAGAAATCACCATACATGATGGATCGCTTGGATCGGCTTAGTTTATAGTAGCGCCAACGTTTGCCTGTCGTTGCATTGTTGCTCATGGTTGTGTTGCTGATACCAAGTGAAGAACCGGTGCTGGTGTTGGTTGCAGGATGCGATAGCAAGGTGCCGTTGTTGTTCGAGTTGCTGGCAATAACAGACATGCGCTGACTTGATAAAGGGCATGGAAACCAGGCACCTTCCAATAGACAGCTGATTCTCTGTTTCTTGAGAAATTCATAAGATTGCTTTGAAAGTCTTGTTCGTAGATTACTGATTGAGAGAGAGATGGTCATTAGTAAACGCATACCAGTCAATTCAGTCGACTACACACTCACGCGATGGCATCTCTTCCAGACAGGTCATCTGCCCATTCAAGCTCTTTGAGTCGTCGATCTCGGATCTGTTGATACGGTGTGCCAAACATGTTTCTGTCAAACTCCTGAATGTCTTTTGTAGATGCAAAGGCAGATCTCAGTTGGCTTCGAACAAGCGCTGACACCTTGGAAAGATCGTACGTGGTAGCTTCCATGTCGTGGAATATTCTGAAATAGGTCTGCAATGTGGTCGAGTGGACATGGTCGAAGCTTAATATCAGAGGCTGGAATTCAGCAATGGTGTCTATATATGGATTTGATTGAGTGGGTACATCTCCACCTTTGATCGGCACGCTAGTACACTTACTGGTCGATGTAATGTTCCAATGGCTGCAGAGCAAGTCTGTCACCTCGATGCTTGCCTTTGCAAACGGACATCGCTTCCCCTCTGGTCGATGGATTTGCTCCAAAATCAGCTTTGCAAACAGGTCCTGGTTGTTTAATACAAACAGATGCATCTCTTCCAGCCCAAATACACCTGTTCTCCCAAACTCTCGCTGTGGCACTTCTGTGGTGAATCCAATCTTTTTCCATTTTTTGGCACCGGGTATATCAATTTGCTCGACTTTGGCGGCTTCCCATATGTCGTTGAGCATGTTCAAGTGGCGAGGATTGTGCATGGAAACGGCAGTTCCGTGTCGCATGTTGATGTTTTGTATAAAGACAGTCTGGTATTCGAGGATCATGAGTTTGAGCTCTGCTGAAGGGTGGTTTTTCATCAATTTCTACCAGCAAAAGAAAATCAATACAGTCTCTAAAGCAGCTGGAATACACACTGTACCAAGACACTCTTTTTCAGATTCGAGCGATCGTACGCACTGGAAAGCACGCTGCGGTACTCGTCCGTCACATACTTGAGCATGGCTGTCAGCAACGACATGCTTGTGATGGACAGCAAATATTCTGGGCTGAGTAGTCGATCCACCAATGTTTTGATCAATTCAGGTTCCTTCTCAATCGCTTTATGCAGCGTGGGGTAGCCGTAGCACGTAATGACCGAGGTGCTGGATTCATTGGCACACACTAGTTTCAGCAAAATAGCGATGGCTGGCCGAGCAATCGTCGCCAGCTGCTCTGTCACCACAATGTGCGCAATATGAGCCACAAAGTCATCGTCGAGCGATTCCCAGCCAGTGTTGTGTTCCATCAGCGATAAAAACGAGTTGAGTGCATAGGCCAGCGTGTTGCCGCTGGAAGTATTGACGATATCGCACAGCGAATCCAGCCCTCCTCTCTCCAAGAATTCAGTAGCAAAGTCTTTTTCCTGCAGCCAGTCTAAAATGTAAGTAGCATGCTCTTTGATACGGCCAACAAGGCTTCTTTGTATACCTTGAGATAGCCTTGCAGAGAAAAGGTGGCTATCTTGAGCGATTTGTCGTCTTTGGGTGTCATGACATGATTTGCGCTTTCCGACAGACTGAAGCCAGACGATAGTCTCTTGAGCGCTTCCTGAGCAGAGGGTTTAGTATCCAAATCATACGAATGAGACATGTTGTGGAATGTATTATGAATTTGAAAGAAAGAAGAAAGAACACGATTTGATCGTGGTACTGTTGGACAAACTTAAATGACAGTGACTGCAACAACCAACATGTCTTGAGAAGGAGGAGGAGTGCACCATTTGTCTCGGTTGTATATTATGCATCTGCTGGATAAATGCGCGAGATGTAAATGTTTCATCTCTTGCGCAAATCAAAAAGCCATGAAACAGCATGGCTTTCTCGAATGCAGTCTTGGGACATTGGCATCATGCTCATAATCCTCTAGTGCAAGCACTGAGTGTTTCTCATTCTCTTCTACTGCTTTGCATCCTTTTTCTAATGCTCAAGCAAGCTCCAATCTACCTGCTTCCACAAAAACATCTCGCTAGCGCAATTGCAGCCGTATCGAATTGATTGCCCCAGTTCTCTTGTCTTTATTTCTCGCGCTTTTTGATGGACAAGGAGTTTAATAACGTACTGATTCGCTAGACAATACACTACAAACCATCAAATCCGATGTTAATATGCGCAATCTTCAGTGAGCAGCCCTCAAGCATATTTACCACTGTAAAATCAAGAGTTTGAATCGCGTGTAGCTCGCTAACGAAGCGTAATATCGGC
>JAXQGS010001096.1:0-11913 GCA_037040325.1 Mucor sp. M7501 | reverse complement strand
TTTTTTTCTAGGATTTTTGTGTGTGTCGAGCCCATTCTAGCGATAGGATTGGCTGAAAGACTGAACAGCAAGTGAGATAGATGTTTGTACATGTTGAAATAAAATTGGCTTTTATAATGATGCTAGAGTTTTAAATCTAACATGTTCCTATATCAGTTTCTTGCCTAGTTTATGCAGGTGCAAGTGGCATCCTTGTAGCTAGCATTGTTGTTGATGAATTTTTGAATTTGCTGATTTGGAGCAGATGCTATTAGTAAAAATCATTGTACTACTATATAAATGTTGGCTGGATGTCTAGCTAAAGCTGTTGGCCGTACTTTGTTTGACTGAAGCGTGTTAAAATTGGGCTTGTAAAAGACGATGTCGATGAATAATGGCGAAAAATGCTCAAGATGGCTAATTAATGAAGGGCTGTAACTTTGAATTTTACTCTGCGAGTAATAAAACGAGCTCAGTGATTACTATTGTTTTTTGTTCAACTCTCTAGACAGTAGTATAATTTTTAGCTTAATGCAGAGTAAGCCTTAGAAATGTACGACTTGGAGCGTGTACTGAATAGCCACTCAAAGCGCAATCTCGTTGGAAGTCGAATGTCTTTATAAATGTCATACAACACTGAAACTAAGCTTCGTGTCCACTTTGAAAACCAAGCATTTGTAGATTTTACCCATCAGCATGCATTTGATAGACTCTTCTTTTTCGTAAGGTGTGCTCTGCAATGTTAAAAACCAAGCAAAAACAAAATCATTCATGCTAATAATGATGTAGTCGGCAATAAAGTTGATATAATTGATCACCTTTTGTTTTATATTAACAGCGACTTTATTTCTCGTTAGTTTTGTACGCTTCATTTTACATTTTGTTTGCTGTATACTATCGCCATGAATGATGAAAACATTTACACGCCATCAAATTCGAGGTAATGACAGGATCTCGTATTGAATGATAGTCAGCCTTCAAAGAGTTATCATTTATTTTTTGAGTGTCAATCTTATCATCATCAGACAAGTATGCCTTTAGGATCAATCACCTGTTTATTCAATAAGCATTCTAGCCACACATCAATAGTCCTTTGTGCAAGCTACGGAGATAATGTCCTGATCTAAAAAGAAGCAAATTCGTCTTGCAATGGAATGATTGTCGAATGCAGCTGCTGCTGCTTTAACTAAATGCCTAACCTCCCCCCGAGAATCCCAACCCCTCTGTCTATAGCCTCCTCTCGGGCTTTCTCAATTACCGCATTACTGATACCATCATCATTTTCTTCCCCTTGCTCACACGAAATGTATACAAATATATACCATTTTTTTTTTCAATGCACCCCTATCCCTGACGCAAACAACAACTTCAACAACACAAGTGAATCTTGATTTTCAATAACGAATTGTCCGTTGTTTAAACATGTTGCATTAAAAAGTGTGCGCCTTTATTAATAGGAATTGAAGAAGAATACAAATAAAATGTACGGTTAGATTATTTTTAAAAATAAAAAAGGATTCTTTTGTCGATTTCTTT
This sequence comes from Mucor sp. M7501, assembly GCA_037040325.1. Classification (NCBI taxonomy): domain Eukaryota; kingdom Fungi; phylum Mucoromycota; class Mucoromycetes; order Mucorales; family Mucoraceae; genus Mucor; species Mucor sp. M7501. The sequence continues at coordinate 10,398 of JAXQGS010001096.1, read as the reverse complement.
GTTTAATATGCACAAGCAGATAGCCGATGGTATACAAAATGTGGAGGTTATTATTGTCAAGTATACATCATCTGTGCCAAAGGGTCCCAAAAAAGAAAAGAAGCGAATTCTCCCTGATTTTTTGTTTTGTTTACGAATCTCTCTAATGATGTGATGCGAGAGACTGAGGGATGGAGAGTGAATCAAGTGGTGTATATATATATGTATGTAAAAACTTGTTGTAAGCATGTATGCTATAGGGCTTTGTTGAATGAATGTTGTGGTATTAGTGGCATAGAGATGAGTAAGGTCCAAAAAATAGACACTAGTTTGTTGGTGATGGTGGATGCGATGTTGTGTTGCTATAGTGCCAGTAATACCATTGCTTCAGTTGTTGCTGATAGTGATGCCATTGATCATAAGCACTGGGCTTACGCACAAGACGGTGGCTATGTTGATCAAAGGACCAACAACGAGTACAGTAATCAGCATCGCTCAAGAAACGGTTGCATGTTGAGCATTTCGTATGACAATCTGAACAAAACCAATCGGAAGATAATGTCTTATTGCAGGAACCACACATTACTTTGTCACTTGAGGCAGACAACTGAGGTGAAGATGGAGGAGAAGGGAAAAAGTTCATAATAAAGATGTTGAATGAGCGAATTAAGGAAAGTAAAGAGAGAGAGAGAGAGAGAGATGTATAAAAAGAGAAAGAAGAGAGTGATAAAGAATAAATGTGTCGAGCGAAATTGCAAGTATTTATACAACAAGATCACTACAAGGAAACTTGATTCAGAGTATAAAATACAATTTAAATTTATGCACAGACACCTTTTTGTTATTATCTCACGTTTGAAATACTCTTTTGAAATACTTGAATATGGTATTATTGTTTAATACAATCAAGGAGAGCGAGAAAACAGCCATGCCAAGCAGGCACAAAAAAACCAGACTGATGTACATACATACATATTCGTACATACGTGATAGAATACCACATGTATGATAAAGGCATGTACATCTCTGTTATTATATTATATCACTCGCTGGGCAAATAATGAATTCAGATCAAATGTAATCCTCCTGAACATTTTGCTCTCCATCATACAAGACATTTAGTATTAAAAATTGTACATAATGCATCATGTAATCAAGAGGAATTTAACCATATCGTTTAGATTATAATCGCACTACGTAGATATACGCAACTCCTTTTTTTTTTCATGCCTTGCAACTTGATGGATAGTGATACCAAAACGCAAGATGGCGCCAAGTTTGAACAAGTGTGTGTGTGTGTGTGTGTGTGTGTGTGTGTGTGTGTGTGTGCAAATCTTATTTTACTATTCGACAGAGCAGATCCTCATGTAGGATCACAGCAGTATTTAAAGTGTAATAAAGGAGAAGATCAAGTAGATTCATTACTGCTTGTGTATCTGTATAGCGTCAAAAATAAAGGGGGGGGGGAGGATCTTTTGTAAATGTAAACAAAACTAGTTTTCGTCTCTGTCGCTCGAAATGATGATTATTCTGGACTCTGTTCAACGGTAGTAGCGCTCTCCCCCCTGGTTTATCTGCTTTTAATTTGATTAAAAAGAATGGCCATCTCCCCTTTTAATCATTCCAATGAGACCCTATCATCGAATATGAAGACAGAAAAAGAGAGAGAGCAGCCACTTTAACACTGGATGCTTGTATTACATTGGTGGTGTACAACAGTGAAATTGAAATGACATAAATGACGGGATCTCTTCCGGTCCATTTTTCCATTTTACTTGCCTTTCAATCCATCCCCCCCCCCTTCATCTATACTATACGTATCACTTGTATAAACACAAAGCTTGGACCACTTGTAAATAGAATTGTTGTCAGTTTGATTTTATTAATTACTGAGAAATGTTACAATCAATCAAGAGAATTACACGTGTGATATGTGTGCTTGTGTATGTGTTTCATTGTGTCCCGCCGTGTACTACCAAGTCTGTGCAGGCATTCTTTATGAATTTGCTAGATGGTGATGAAGATGAAAATAAGGTTGTATCAAACAGTGCAGAGAAAGGGGAATCGAGAAAGAAAAAAGGGTTTGTAGAGTGTAGAAATGTATGTGGATATATGTATATTATATACAAAGAAAAGAGAGAAAGAGAGAGAGAGAGAGAGAGGATATGTGTATGTTACTATTTAGAAGATTGGTTTACAATGAGAAGCAGATGGCTGCATCAAATACTGATGGTTGCGAGGAGGATCGCCCACACTGAAAGATCGAGGTCTTTTCATTTCAGATGTCCTGGACACTTGCAATTGCGAAACAGCTTGGTGAAGGGGAATAAAGCTAGAGTCTTGCACCAAAGGGTTGCCGGTACGTGCTATCTGTTGTGGTTGCTGTTGCTGATGAGACTGATACTGCAAAATCTGCTGAATCTCCATGCAGGCATCTTGAACATCGTCCAGGTTTATTTCATCATAAAACCCAACCCAGCAATGATCGGCTCTACTATTGTTTCTACCCGTAGATGATGGCTTCAATGGACAAGGTGCAACCACATTCATCGTATGCGCTTTATATGTATATAAACAAGAGAAATATGTACAAGTAATATGATATACAAAACAGGAGGAAAAAGAAAAGAGAAAAATAAAAAGAGAGCTATTTATTTTAAAATTAACAAGTGGTGGTACAGATGATTACAAAAACAGAGTAGAGATAAAGTGAGAGATCACACTAAAACAAAACCACCTGTTTACCGGTGGCAAATCCAGAGATTCCCTGGTCAACAGACTGTTTCATGCTCTCCTCTTCCCACTTTACTTGGGTCCATTTAGGCTCAACGAGCTTATTCTCGCTCATCAATGCAATAATGTCTTCCAGCATGGCATAGCGCTCCTCTTGTGAATGAATGTCTGCCCATTTAGATACCCAGAAACCATGGAAGGAGATGTTTTTAAAGATGAGTAAGGATGCTGGCAAAGAAAGAGGCTTTCGAGACATTGCGCCATAAGTAACAAATTGGCCGTTTGCACTAGAAGAAGAGAATGATCAATGAGTATACAATCTCGACTAGCATGGTTTCAATAGCATGAAAAGACAAACCCTAGATAACGAGCCATTTCAGTTGCGCTTTTACCACCAACACAGTTGAGGCCTAAAAGAGGTGCGTTTTTACCGTACCAGCTCTTGATTTCCTTTCTGGTTTCGAGGCTACCAAGGTTTTCGTCAGTAACAACGTGAGTTGCACCGAGTTCAGTCAATTCTTGAACGAGTTGATCGATATCAGGTCTATTTCGTTTAGTATAGTATAAATGAGTCAACTGATCTCAGGGGGGGGGGCAGCATTTGTATGACCAAACCTATTTCGCACCACATTAATTGTTTTCAAGCCCCATGCTTTTGCAATCTGAATGACAGCTTGACCGACAGCACTGTTTCCACCATTTTGAATGACATAGTCGCCTGTATTTGTTGCATGAAAACACTCGTACTGGCACGCTGTTTGCTCACCGCCCACTTACCCTGCTTCAAATCAACAAAGTCTTTCAGCATTCTATATGCAGTGCAAGGATTGACTGTGATGGTTGCTTTCTGAATAGTGGATACATTATCTGCATGAGGCAATAATTGGAAATCCGAAGCTGGGCCGGCAGCATGTGTTCGCCATGTACCGTATCCTGTCTTTGCCATGACAACCTGATCTCCCACCTTGAGGGAGTCAATGCCATCACCCACGGCAATCACCTCTGCCACACCTTCATTGCCGCCTACAGCCAGCTTTTCGTCACCCAATTGTTGGAATGTGGGCTTGATGGGATAAGCGCCTTGAATCATATTGACGTCAGCTGGGTTGATGGGAGATGCTAAGAATTTGACATGGACCGTCTCTGAGGTCAAGGCAGGCAGGCGATAGGAATGCCATCTAACCGAGATGTTGCTTCTGCTGAGCATGCTTGCTGTGGAATCCCCCATTGAGTTTACCTTACCTTAATACTTGGGATGGCTGTCCATAATCAGAATACACCATGGCGCTGGCTGTAATGTCAGATGCGCCTGAATAGCATCTACGTGCGATCCAATGAACAGAGGATACTGGGCGCACCTGCTGATGCGTCTTGAGAATTGAGCGTAACAAGAGACCCATTTTCTATTATGCTTGCGAGAAAGAGATGTAAACAAATGCAAAAAAGGCACACCACCACTACCACCATTTTAAAGAGAGTCCGTCATCAAACTACACTACTACAGCTTGCTTTTGGGTTACTCACGAGTCACGAACCTTCTTGGTTTCTTGACAAAAGGGAGGTATTTGGTACCTTGAAGGATCAGCAATGGAGACAATTAAGCCGTTTAATATGAAATAATAAAAAAGTAAGGGAAATGTACCTTTTTATGCAAATCTTTTTTTTCTTTCTTTCTGCTCTCTCCCTTCTTCTTTTCTTTTTCATTTCCTGGTAATCCTTCTACAGCAGCATCATGATTCCACAAACGTTGCCCATTTTACCACTGTCTAATTACGTCCTTTTGCCCTCCATCATCACGACACTGAACGTGTGTCCAACAGAAGGCCATAGCCTGCTCAGAATGGCCTCTGCATCCTACTTTGTCTGTGTCCCATTCAAGAAGGAGGACAAGAAGCATGATGCCAGCGTTGATCTCAGCGAGCTCTTCCACTATGGATGCGTGGCACAAGTCATCAGCTGTGATACGTCCCTGCCAGATCAGTATGCCATCAAGGTCAAAGGTGTTTGTCGATCTCGCATTCGAGACATCTCCAATTCAGACGGCGGCTGTCTCTACGAAGCATTGCTGGAGCACTATTTCGACAAGGAAAGCAGCATTCAGTCAGAGGAGACGCTCATCTTCAACTCGCTGTGCCAAATGTACATGTCCAAGCTGAAGCTGATTGGCGTATCGTGCCATGTACTGGATCAGTTCAACCAGCTGCTAGCAAAGAGCCAGGTATCGCATGTAGCCAATCTGCTGCTGTATCTGACGGACTCATCTCTTGGCGACAAGCTGCGCACATTGGAGGCTGTGGATGTAAAGCAAAGGCTGCATCAAGTACATCATGCAGTCAGCTCGTATTTGCAGGTAAATAAAAAAAATGCTACATAAATTACATTAACTGGAATTTCTATTTCATGCATAATACTAAATATTTGCTACACAACAGACGATCAATACCAGCACAATAAAGAACAAGGGGGATGAGATGATATTTGATCATTTAAGAAGAAAGTTTTACATACTCCAAGAGGTAAGCGTAGCATAGCTCCAGTTGCCGCACACCCGTCCACTGACCAGCTCTTTTGCAGCTGCACTCTATCGACATGAACGATACCGCAGACAGTGCCACTGGTGGGTCTGACTCGCACTTCGATATCTGCTCTGAAGACGACGACGAGATTGTGGATCTCGTCCACAAACTCAATGCCAACCATCTCCCAGAGCATGCTGTCGTTGCAGTCAGACGAGATCTGAACAGGCTCAGAAAACTACCCTCCAGTTCTGCCGATTCAGCCATTCTGAGAACCTACCTCGAGTACATTAGTGATCTGCCTTGGTCCACGCAAGATACGCCACAAAGCGAATTAAACCTGAATTGTGTCAGGGACCAGCTGGATGCTGATCACTTTGGGTAAGTGCTGAATCTTGTTGCACCCCACTCCTTACTCAACTAGAGCCGTGTATACGTAGCATTGACCAAGTGAAAAAGAGAATCTTGGAGTATCTATCCGTGCTCAAGGTCAAGAGAGATGCAACCCCACCCATCATCTGCTTTGTTGGTCCGGTAAGTGATTGCAATAAAACAAATATGAATGTGCGATTCTGAATGCATCCACAGCCCGGTGTAGGAAAAACAACGCTGGGAAAGTCCATTGCTTGTGCTCTAAACAGAAAATTTCATCGTATGGCGTTAGGGGGTGTGCGTGACGAAGCGGAAATCAGGTATGTAGTCGTCTTGCATAGGAAGGAGGATAGCGTGTGTCTGACGAAAAGCCTGTATGCATAGGGGTCATCGTCGTACCTATGTAGGTGCTTTGCCTGGTCTACTGATCCATGGTATGCGTCAATGCAAGGTGCAGAATCCCGTCTTTTTGCTGGGTAAGTCTTTGTAGCGTGCTTTTCCATAGTGCATGATGGCTGATGGCATGTATTTCAGATGAAATTGACAAACTGGTGACAAATTCAAACCAAGGTGACCCAGGTAGGCTTCATTTCTGCATAGTTCATGTAACGATACACCATCACTAACACATTATGCAGCCGCCGCATTGCTCGAGGTGCTTGATCCCGCTCAGAATGCGTCCTTCACAGACCACTTTATCAACATACCCTACGACCTGTCGCAGGTGCTCTTTATCGCTACAGCCAACTCACTCGACACCATTCCTCGGCCGCTGCTGGACAGAATGGAGGTGATTCAACTCGACGGTTACACATTCAACGAAAAACTGCACATTGCAACCACACATTTGATACCCAAACAAATCGATGCGCACGGCATGTCCTTTTTGGGGCTGCAAATACCAGAGAATGTGGTCTTGTATGTGGCAGAAAAATACACGAGAGAAAGCGGTGTCAGAGGATTGGAAAGGTTGATAGCGAATATATGTCGATACAAGTGCCGTGAATATGCGGATCTGGACGAGTCCAACAAGGCGGATCAGTTTGATCGTATGGTGTATGTGCACGATTTGGAGGCTATTTTAGGCGTAAGTGTGTATATCAGTGTGAGTCAAGTAGATCTGTACTGATGATGCTGGGGGTACTTAGGCTGAGCCATTTGAAAATGACGAGGTCGAATCCGAAGAGATCCCTGGTGTGATTACAGGTTTGGCGTATTCTGGCAGCGGTAACGGTGGAATCATGATGATTGAAGCAAATCACATGCCTGGTACTGGTAGACTAAAGCTAACAGGGTCTCTGGGAGATGTCATCAAGGAATCAGCGCAGTTGGCCGTATCTTGGGTCAAGGCAAACGCATTTGCACTGAAATTAACAAGCTCGCCAAAGCAAGATGTGTTTCAAGACATTGATCTTCATATCCACATGCCCAGTGGGGCTGTGCCAAAGGATGGACCCTCCGCAGGCGTCACCATGGTAACCTGTCTCGTATCACTGCTATCGGGTAACTGTGTCCCAACCACAACTGCCATGACAGGAGAAGTAACGTTGAGAGGTCAAGTACGTCCCGTAGGCGGCATCAAGGAGAAGGTAGTCTCTGCTCATCGTGCTGGTATCAGAAAGATACTGTTGCCTGTCGCCAACAAGCGGGACATCATCAAGGACATTCCTGCAGAAGTAAAGAAGGAAATGACATTTGTCTACTGCAAATCCGTGTGGGATGTTATTGAATCTGCGTTTGATCAGTCAAATGTGCGATTTGAACCGAGATTCACGAGTAGCTTATAAGGAAAATCAATCGTTTTCCCTTTTCGGCTATACAGAAATAAGATTTCCATCTTGTGGCATTGTATTTTCTATCCTACACACGGCTTGACATACCACTTGCACTCTTTTGACATTGCATTTACATATTAATATTCTGCATCCTATACTAATAATGCATAAACTATCCCATCCAACATATACTTAATAAAGAAAAAGGCTTACATCTATTGATCCTTCTTTCATACTCACTGAAACAATGCTATTTGGGTCACACCACCCACACAACTCAAAAAAAGAAAAAAGAAACCTTGTATCCATGGAGGCATTTATGACAAAAATGCCAATAAAAGCAGGTCATTTTAATTTTGCGCATTTCTTTTTTTCCTCTCTCTTATTATTTACCTTATCCCATCCACAATCATCATGCTTCAAGAGTTACCTCTCGAGATTCTCACACAAATTGCAGAGTATATTCCTGTACAAGACGCAGGCGAGTTTGCAAGAGCCTGTCATAAATGTTATTTCGCTATATTACCGCATATTTGGCATCAATTAACGCTCAACAACACTGTCGAATTAAGAATGCTGGCAAAGCGTTTGAAATCCAACAATCTATGGGCACAAAGAGCGATTCGATTTGTACGAGATGTATCTCTAGGCAGTGATGATCAAATTAATCAGCCGAAATTCTCATCCACATTAGCTGCTTCTATGTTTGGTATCGCAAGCACACCTGACGAACAGGCTGCCGAAGAAGCAGAGGAGAACAAGAGAGCTACTCGTCGTGAGCGTATTGGTGTCTTTGGTAAAAGGCTACTCAACATGTTTCCTCATGTATCCAATCTCGTTTTTGATTTCACTGAGGCGGCTAGGAATTTCTATTCAGGTGGAGGAGGTGGAGGTGGTGGTGGTGGTAGCGGTGGTGAACCTTCATCAGCGACATCAGCAGCCGAGACAGAAGCACAAGCAACAGAAGATAGTACCACATCAACAGAGCAACCAAATGAGGATGAAGACGGGGATGAAGATGTGGATGATAATGCAAGACTTCCCTATTCCGGCTCAGTCTCGCTTGTAAACTACAAATCTGACCATTCGAAATTCATGCATTATCTACTGGCGCCATTCCGTCGCACGCATCATTTGAAACTCGAGGCACTACCCGTGGTGTCGCTGTGTGATGACATTGACGAATCCATCCTGACCAATGCAGACTTGCAGAATCTCGCTACCTTGGGACTGACGCATCTAAGAAAACTGGAATTATCGTATTTGGATTCAGATATCCGTTTGGAGACCATGAGGAATCTGCTCGAAAGCATGCCTCATCTAAATGAATTGGAGCTGGAATGGATTTTCCCCCCTAGTAAAAATGATTTTGCAAACTTGTGCCAGGTCCTTGAAGAGTCTGCTCATCTGTATCCAACGTATACAAACAAGAAGGCGAGCGTTTATCAGGTTCATTTCGCTCGCAAAGAAGATGAAAGCGTGTAGCAATAGTTTTTTCCACCACCTTTTTGTATATATTGTGTCTAAATTTTGTGTATCTATTCCCTAGTATAACTTTTCTATTGTATCTAATGCTGAAATAAAAGCTACATGTAAGCTATCCAATGCTTTGATTTGATTGACTATTTGATGATGGAAAACATGCAATCGAAGCGCTATTCAGAGTGTCCATTGTGTGTGATTGTCCATGATTTCAAATGAGGGCGTTTTAAACAAAAGACATAGATGTAGTTGGTTAGCCAAATCACTCTCACGTCTAGCTACTATACATTTGAAATTGAGCCAATCTCAAACTCAACCCAAGCTTCTTGCGTGTCCCTTTTGTGCGCATAATGTACTGTTTCGCTAGATGATAAACTATACAGACCATTAAATTGGATGTTAATAAGCGCAACGTTCAGCGAGCAGCCCTCAAATGTATTTCCCACTGTAAAATTAAGAGTTTAAATCGCTTCTATCTAGTCAACAAAGCTCGATCTCGGCCTCAAAACAAGTGCAATCGTGTTCTACGAGCTGACATTAGGTTACGGATCACTTTTCAGTGATTTTTTGGGGATCGAGTTGATCATCGACTTTTGGCAAATTTTGCCTTGTAGTAGCAAGGGAAAAATTGATGATTTTGAACGATGGACGTTTTCACCTCGAAAACGATGTTTTCTACTAAGGTGTTGCTATGCTCAAACGAACCGCAGAGAAGCATTGGAGCATGTAAAAGTGTCCTCAGATCATTTTGTTATAGTGTTTGTAGACATTTCCTTCAAAAACGTGTTTTGCATTTTTTGACACTTGCTCTCCACAGACTAAAGGGATTGATTTGAAATTAGCTTCATTGGATTCCTCGTCTAATTTTGCATGTATAGGTCTAGAGAAATACCTGTTGTTTGCATAATAACATTTCGTGTAATTGCCCCTGAAAGGTTTTGGGATGTCCAGATCCTCGATCTGGAAGACCAGTGGAACAACAACCTCTAAAATTCAATTCCCGCATAGGCTGCTGTATGATGCCATGATGCTTATCAAGAAGGTAGTTGATGCTGTTGGAAGCCCATAGAAAGACGATTATGGATTGAAAGAGTACTGAAGCTTAGCCTGAACATTCTATTTTGTTTTTAATACCGTGCATTTCTATAATTGATAGATTAAATCGTTGCAATCAGGGTACCCAAATGTGAAGGTTAATGTGAGATGCAAAATTATCACCCTCCTCATCAAACTTGTATGGAAAACTTGGAGCGCGAGCCTTATTCTACTTTAGATCAAGTAGCTCCAATGTCAATGATAGTAGCACATATGGTTTAAGGCTCTTGGAGAAGATCAGCATTGACATTTAGTGCTTCCCATGTCAAGATTCCAGTTTGATTTGAGGGATTGAGGCCTGAGATCTTGTAAAACAACAAAAGGATCACATCTAATGCACTATCCAGCTCTTGACTAAGGAGCTGGAGAATGCCGTATCATCAACTGCTGCTAAATGCAACAAAATGCTCCTTATTTTACTCTCATGGACTTGTAGTGATGCCATC
>JAXQGS010001095.1:0-11884 GCA_037040325.1 Mucor sp. M7501 | reverse complement strand
AATAGGCGCTCTCTCATTGGCTATTGACTTTTAATTAAAAATGACCTGAACATGCCAGTTGCATTGTGTTCCTCTTCTCTCTTTTTACGTTACTGAAACTCTTAACAAAAGGTACGTATACCTCAAGCTTAGAACAAAAGGCAAGCAACAGACGCTTATTCTCTTCCTTAGGCTTTGGCTTGGCTCGGCTGTTCACTACCTAAAGATAATCCATAAGCCTTACACTTGCCGGTACGTAATATCGTGGAAACTAATTTATCAGTACATCATAAGAAATGAGTGTAATTTTACGTCACGAGTTGCTGATTTATCAACATTTCCACATTATAAAAGTCTGATCTGCAAGGTATCTTTTCTTTTCTTTCTCTTCTTCCAAAATGTTGTTGTAACAAAGAAACCACCATCCTAAAGGTACGCATTAAAGTATTTTTACATGCTCATGGCCACAAGTAGTGTAGTATAGCAAGCTAATGATTATATTTCTAGGATGATGCATATAGTAATGTTTGGTGGTGCAAAAAGTAAAACCCATAAGAAGGCATTTAATGGCCATCAAATGAAAGCCTTAGAGGGAGGTGCTGAAACTAAAGCTAGAGTCACCAGCAGGATTCTGACCACTGCGGAAGCACGGACTCACCGAATGCAAATGCAGCAAAGATTAGACGAGCTCTATAATGAAGAAGACGAAAACGATGATGAGGTGAGTTTGGCTACGGAATCTCATTACGGCTTGCAGTGCACTAAATGCTGTATAGACTAACAAACATGACACATCCAACGTCTCCCATATTTCAAGTCCACACGCCGAGGACCCATTTGAAAGCACCGCATTACAATCTGCTAACCAGGTATGATTGACTACCTGTGCTTTCCTTGCTCAAAAACTAACAACCATTTGTATTCAAGCAGTTTCACAGTTACCAAGAAGGGCCACATCTATAAATACAGCATCCCAGCCACGTACATCTCTTCACCTCACAAGCCTTATATTCAAGTAGACGATAAGCAGAAGCTGGACAATCATTTCGACATATGCCTTAAATCTGACAAGGAATTCACCACTAGAGCTGAGCTCTTGCAATATCAAAATGATGCTGCATCTAACGCTTGCATGGGAACTGACGAACTTCGCTGATTGCAGTCTGCTTTATCGCTTGACCAGGACGATTTTGTGGATGATTTGGTTGTGTTGACAAAACCATTCAAGGGGAACCAGCTCATTGATTTTATGAAGCATACATTGATAGATTATCAACCCAATTGTCATAGACCCGTTCCGATTCCAGTCAACAACGAGAGCACCATTTATGTCCAAATCTTTGTCCCGGTGTTCAAGTACTTTGGAAACTCGACTGGTTTGCTAGCATTCACCGAGAGAAGCAACTAAGCTCAAACTTGATCTGGTAATTTACATGCTCTCTGACTACTCAAAAGGAAGCGTAAACAAGAAAGGGCATTCTATTTGCACCATCAATTATAATTGATGGTGCAAATAATAATTTTCGATGGTGCAAATAGTAATACCCAACAAGAAATTTGTAGATGGCGTCCGCATCTCAGTGTCTGGTAACCATCCAGCCATCATCATCATCAAATACTCGGGTTACAGTGCTACGGAAAATGTAGACCACATGCTGGAAGACACTTTAAAAAACCTCAACAACGCTAGCGATTGTCTCAAAGCACTTATATCTGAATACAAGCTGGCATCTTTCTCAACGTTCAAGAAACTGAAAATCTTCTCCATCCATGTCATTCAAAGAAAGATGATCCTCGTACAATATTCAACATACTCACCTCAAAATGGCAAGTCATTGAATATGGATCAGCTTCTATCCCTCTCACTTGGTCAGATCGCGAGGAATGGCTCAAGGTGTTTGAGATGTTTGCATTTATAAAATTACAACTTGAAGAGCTTCTGATACCATTGATCAAATCTTACTCCATTCAGGTGAATAGCTATTTGTCTACAATATACTCAATAAAGTACCCCATGTTGCATATTTGCGGGAGCAGTTGTCTATTGAGAACAAGACCTACCATAGGATGTGCCTGATGTCAATGGTCTGTAGCGATATCACACATGATCTAAACTCTCAGACCCTAATACTACGCAGTCTTTGGATAGCACACAGGTCAATATTATTAGCAGCAAGAGCTTCTTGCAGCATTCCAATCAACCGTAAATCAAAAAGATCGCTCACATCGCCTACTACAAAGGAAGCAGCAGATCAATGCATTTTATGAATAGCTTGGGTGAAAAAACCCGCTTTCGACTCGAGTTTGTGCTTCAAAGGTGATGGGAGCATACCCTAACAACTCGGCAAGGCTAGCTAGCATTCAACGCAGACATATCTGCCATTTAGTCTTGTGCAACAACCAAGAGATGATTTTGCATACGTGGCTACCATCTACCTCACGTGATGACTTGCCAGGCCTTTATAAATCAGAAAGCATAGAAATTAAGAAAATTTGTTTTTCTTTTTCCAACATTTTACAGTTTTTTTCTCGGTAAAAAGCACCCTTCTTTTTTCGTTGAATAAAAGGAGACGTTCAAACTTGATTAGAAGAACAATATAGAAGGAAAGAGTGGTCGTGTTTGCTTACTGACTGCCCTTTATTTCGTATCTTGTTGCCCTTTCTCTCTCTCTGTATTACTGTTTACCACGAAACGACGTAAAAAAAGAAAAAACTTGCTAGAAAACATCAACATCTGCAACTACAACAACCACTACACCTCAATACATTTGCACCCACTAAACCATCAACAACATGTCTTCTGACGAGGAGGATTCCGATTGCCCTTTGTGTATGGAGGAATTGGATATTGCTGACCGCAACTTCAGACCTTGTCCTTGTGGCTATCAGGTAGGTCCTTGGCTCTTCCGTTTCGTGTGGTGTATTTGCCTGACCGTTTTTTCTCTCTCTCTCTAGATCTGTCGTTTCTGTTGGCACCACATCAAAACCAACTTGAACGGGCGTTGTCCAGCTTGTCGAAGACTGTACAGCGATCAAATTGTCGAGTTTGTTCCCGTGAGCGCAGAGGAAATCATGCGTTTAAAGAAGGAGAAGAAGGAAAAGGACCGTCAAACACGAGATATGCGAGACCCTAGTAGACGCCAGCTATCAAATGTCAGAGTCGTGCAAAAGAATCTTGTCTATGTGCTTGGTCTAAGTTCAAAACACGCTAGTGTTGAGGTAATAGCATGAACAGCTCATTTTAGTCTTGTTTTCGTATTGATGCCCCTCCCCTCCCCCCCCTCTCACATAGAACGAGTTTTTCAAAAAGTATGGTCGCATTGAAAAAGTAGTGATCAGCAAGCGCTCTGCCCCTTCAACTGGCTCCAGCTCATCTGTGGGAATTTACGTTACGTTTGCTCGAAAGGAGGATGCTGGGAAAGCAATTGAAGGTATCAATGGTATAGAGGTTGATGGCAAAACCGTAAGGTACAGTCAAGTGGCACGAGTGCACTGCATTTGGCAGATAACTGACATGGTTTCCACAGAGCTTCGTACGGCACCACAAAGTACTGTACCTATTATTTGAGACACATGGCATGTCCCAACCCTAATTGTATGTACCTTCACGAACCCGGGGATGATGTGGACAGTTATAGCAAGGACACGGTTGCAATTGGGTAAGTTGGTAATGGGGATTATACACGTCAGGGTTAACTATTAACACGCTTGCGGTTGATAGTAAACACGCCAATACAGCCTCCACCTCCACTACGACATCGGCATATCCCAATAAACGCCCTGCTTCAGCAGCTAGACCTACGACTACGACAGCCACTACTGCTCCTGCCACTACTCCAGAAGCAAAGCCTGCTACTGCACCTCGTACATGGGCTCCCATACCCAAGGTTGTTCCTATTCCTCCTGTTGTCATTCCAAAAGAAGAACCAATCACACCCCCTCCTCCCTCTCCACCATTCCAAGAGATCAAGTCCTCTTCATCTACCAAGCACTCGAAGCCCACTGCCAGCTCATCTTCGTCTACGTCTGCTTCTGCAGCCAAGGCAAGTGCGACTCCAAAGGCTCACAAAAAGCCAGCAGCTGCTGAGAAGCCCACCAAGAAACTGACGATACCTTTGGTGCCTGAGGAAGACGAGAAGCCAGCACTTCCAGCAACTGCTTCTTGGGCCAAGGCTCAGCCTGTCGTAAACCACGAGAGTGTCATTACGCCCGCCAATTTCGGCCCTTCCTTGTCAGATGCTCTGAATGCCCCTCAAAAGCCTAAACACTCTCCCTCCCTCAAGGTCAAGAAGGAAAAGAAGAGCAAAGGTAAGATGGTGCGTCTGGAGGAATTCGAAGAGGCAGAGAGAGAGGCCAAAATGGCTGCAAGCAGACCAAAGGTGGTGCCCAAACCTGAGGTTGCTCCCATTGTTTCCCCTGTTGCCGCAACATCTCCTGCTCCAGCCACTGTGCCCAAATCTCCATTGCCTGTCAAGGCTGAATCTGCCACTCCTGTTACCAAGGAAACTGAAACGTCGACTGCTCAAAGTAAGTTGGCTTTGGAAGAGACAAAAGAGAAGGAGCAAGGTGCTTCAACTGGTGGCAAAGAAAAGGAATTGCAGCAAGTCCCATCTGGGAGCACTCCAGAGACGCCTGCTGTGGATGAAGCTATGCCCGAAATGTTGGAGATCAAGGGCCAAAACACTGCCCAACCACGCAAAGAAGAATTGCAATTACAGGAAGAGGATATTCCCATGGAACTGGAAGCAGCTGCACCTCCACCTGCCGATAAGGATGATGTAGTAGCCGCCAAGGAAGAGGAGGCACCTCAAAACCAAGCTCCCATCGAGACCCAAGACAAAGAGCCCTTGGAAGAGAATGAAGAAAAGATGGAAAACTTGGCCTCATTGAACGACACCATCATCAAGGCGTTTGACGATGCTGCTGCTGCCGCCGCGGACGAATCATCCGAGAAGGTTCAATCTGACGAAACCCAACAAGAGCTTCAAGACGCAGAGGCTGATGTGTCTCAGCCTGAGATGGAAGAACCAGCGTTGGCTCAAAACATTTCATCACCCTTGGCAGCCATGGACAGATTGTCTGCTCTCGTCCAGCAAGAGATTATGGTGGATTCGCCCGAGCAACCCTCGATTGATGCCGTCCAACAGCCTCAGCAACAGCAAATGCAACCACCTCAACCCCAGCAGCTTCCTCCTGGTATGAACAGATTTGATTTGGGTATGCCCATGCAACCAGAAAACCGTCGTATGGCACCACCCGGTCTCAGTGGCCCTCCACCACCTCCACCCCCTGAATGGATGAACCGCAGCTTCGATCCATTCAACGGCCAAGATCCCTCTCTTATTGCTGCTCGTCGTTTACAACACTCTCAACGTATGCTGGAGGCAAGTGGTCTGTTTGCAGGCGGCGGATTCGGTCATCCTCCTGTCCCTCGCTTTGGGTTCTCTCCTGATTTCAACCGTGGCCCTAATGGATTCATGCCTCATCAAGCACCACCTCCACCTCCCATGGGTATGTTCCCTCCACCACCTCATCCCATGATGCGACATGCTCCTCCTCCTCCGCCTGAATTGATGAACATGCAATCACCATTTGGCCCTCCACCTCCTCAATTGCAGCAGCAGCAACAACAACAGCAGCAGCAGCATATGGAAGAGCTTCGAAACGAGTTTAATGGAATGAATATGAATGGTACGGATGAACACCATCAACAATCGCGTGATAACCTCCGAGCTCTTTTGCCCAATGTCAAGATTAGCTTCAATAATCTTCAAGAAAAGAGACGGGCCGAGGAATTCTATCAGCAGCAGCTTATCATGCAACGCCAGCAGCAAATGCAGCAGCAGCAACAGCAACAGCAGATGCAACAGCAACAACAGCACTTGCAACATTTGCAGCAGCAGCAGCAGCAGCACCAACAGCAGCATATTCAACATCCACACCTGTATCAACAAGAGCCAAGAATGCCAGAGCAAGAGCAGATACCCACTCGTTTGGATAACAGTGACCCTAGTATAACAAACAGCTCTTCAAGACATGCTTCCTTCACCGAGACGTCTTCGCCCTCTTTGCAGTCGGTGCAGGAAAAGGTGCTATTGAGATCGCCCATGAACCAGCAGTGGCAGCCCGATCAGCTCTCTGACATGGCAGAAAAGAAGAACAACCCAGATGTCCGTGTTGAAGCACAAAACTTCTTTGGTGAATTCCTTCGTAAGGC
This sequence comes from Mucor sp. M7501, assembly GCA_037040325.1. Taxonomy (NCBI): domain Eukaryota; kingdom Fungi; phylum Mucoromycota; class Mucoromycetes; order Mucorales; family Mucoraceae; genus Mucor; species Mucor sp. M7501. The sequence goes on along the minus strand of JAXQGS010001095.1, from coordinate 5,688 downwards.
AGCATCGTCTACTCAGCAGCAAGAAATGTCTCCTCAGCGAGACGAGCCTTCTCTTCAACCTGCTGGTAAGACCATCACAAGCAGACTTTGTGAATGATGCAATGTACTAACTCTTGACTTTGTAGCAGCTACTTCGTTGCCCTTCCAAGATCCTGCCATCATGTCTGTTCGTCTCGTCAACAACGAAATGCCCAACAACGATATTGTGCGTTCTCAGAACACCATTTTGCAGATTCTGGGCGGACAGGCTCCACCACCGCCACCACCTACTTCCATGATGACGCTTGAACAACAACAGCAACTTTATCAGCAGCAGCAGTTCCACCACCAGCAACAACAACAGCAGCAGCAACAGAGACAGATGGATCCCCGTTTTGCTATGGAACAGCAGGGTAGAATGATGCACCAGGACCGTCCATTCAATGATATGGCTCCCAAGAACTTTAATGGCATGTTCATGGGCCATCATCCCCCGCCACACCCTCCCCAACAGCAGCAGCAGCAGCAGCAGCAACAGCAGCAGCAATCCTTATTCCATCAACAAGGGCCTCCTCCTCCATCTCCATCCAATTTCATGAACGGATTCAGAGAGGCGCCTCCTCCAATGGGTAGTATGATGAACCGTATGCCTCCTCCTCCTGGCATGTTTTCCAATGGGCCCATGCCGCCTCTTGGAGACATGCGATTTAGAAATATGAATGGCCAGCATCCACCACCTCCTCCACCTGGCATGTTTTCTCATACGCCCACAAACGAAGATCATCAATAACTTGTACTGTTTTCCTCTTGTTTCCTCTTGTAATTTTCCCTTTCATTTGTTCGTTATTTTATTACGCACGTTTTCTTTTTTTGACTATACATATACACACTTTCATTTGATGTTGTCGCACTCTTTGAAATAAATTTGTCACACATTTGGAAGAAAAGATGGCGTACAAGTTGTATGCGACATGTATGATTTGTTTTTCTCTTGCAAGCAATCGTCAAATTTACAACAATAAACACTTTATTTGTTGACAAAATTCATGCTATAGCCACCACTGCCACTAGGATCTGGTTGCATCTGGAAATTGTCTGTTGAAAGACCAAATTTACCCAAGATGGAGTTGCCCAAATCCTTCAGTTTGCCAATCATCTCTTCCTTTTCCTTCTCTGTCTTTTCCTTGATTCTGCTGGGCAGCTCTCGCTCGGCTCGTTGACATTCTCGGAGGGTATATGCATCTTTCGCTTCTTTCTTTAGTTTCTTGTAATCTTCCAGAGACTCTGTGAGCGATGTCGACGTATCCATCTTTTCATTGGCTTGTGCTCTTCTCAGCAATGCTTTGATGTAATGTGGATCCAATGTCAGTGCTTGCGTACACATGTCGCGCGCTTCCTTGTACTCGTTCTAGTAGCTTCCTTGATCAGTCATTGTTCCTTTGACTTGACTATGTCTGTCCAGTTACCTGTTTCAAATGACAAGCAGCAATATTTCCAAAATAAATGGCTCTGTCCTTGCTGAATGACAGAGGACAGGTCATCAAAGCGTTTTCGTACTCTGCAATAGCTTCGGTGTAGGCCCCTTGAGCGAAATGTGCGTTGCCTTTTGATTTGTATTCTCCAGCTTCTTTCATCAATTTCTAGCAACATGTGCGTTTAGTCGAGATGTTGCTTGCGCTCTGATAGGCTTGGTGTACCTCTAATTCTTCAGCTTGATACTCTTCGCTGTCAAAGAAGACATCGCCCTCATGGTCGGCTTCTACTAGTTTATCAGTCTCGGGAGCGTCTGTTGCTTTCTGTTCCTCGGCCACTGCAATGATTAGAGTGAGATTGATTTTATCTAAAGAGCAGGCCTCAAAATACGTTACCGTTTGAAGCCACTGGCTCCTCGATTATTTCCTCAATTACAGCCATACTATTGAAAACAATAAAGAAAAAGGAGTGCAGCTACTTTACAGTAGCGTTTTCAATTTAAACATCGGTTGATCAAATTTACGCTCACATATCCACTGCCACTGCACACAAAATTTTAGTGCATGACAACATTTGAACATGCTTGTTTAGTAAGTGATCGAGTTTATTTGTACCAAAGCATATCAATAAACTGCAACAGAGAGATGATATGGCTCAGTTTGTGAATGCACAAGAAACCAAGACTATTTACTGGTGTGCTGTTTGAAAACATCCAAAGACATTGGCTTAAAAAACAAGAAGAGATTAGAAGGTATGTATCGATCTTTGTCCTCCATGATAATTATCTATTGCAAACACAAACCAACGATCCCTAAACGAGAAACAATCCTCAAAGCTGTTTGGATCAACATCAATGCCTAATCATGGAATTGGAAATATATTACTTGCTATCGTATTTAGTGTATTGGCATTGTAGTGTCAGGGAGAAACAACAGCTTGGTATGCACATTGCAAATCAGCCTAGTAATGCATGTTTGTCAAGCTGTCAAAACAGCATTGCATGTGTATAGATGGGGATCAACTCAAATATATTTATTGTACATGTCGTTAAACTAAATAAATTACTCTTCTTCATCATTCTCATCTTCGTCTTTATCTTCATCTTCATCCTGGTCGTTATTTGCAGAGGCAGTGGTATTTGTAAGTGTTGATGTATAGTACCACATGTCATATTGCTTGGGAATTTCAGCAGCGGGAAGAGGGCCATTTGCAGGCACGCTGGATACTGTGTAATTGCTGGGCTCAGTTTTATAAGGAGAGTGGTCTACTGACAGATTGATTCTATCAATGTACCCAGATTAGATGACATGGTTACCACTTGACGCTGCCATGTACTTACGTTTGAATATCCTGTCTTGGTGTTGTCCCGTTGATCAAGAGTTCCCAATGGTGATGTGTTTCAAGCACAATATTAGTTGCAAATGCCTGTTGGAAATATATTAGATCCATGCACCCCACAACACAGCAAATCAATGTGTCTATTACCTTGTCCTTTGCTTCTCCATTGAATGCAATGTCATTTTCTTTCTTGCCTTGAGGAAGCTTATACACTCTGAAAAAGGTATCCGTCGATTTCAAATAGCCAGGCATGTGAGTTTCGACATCTTGAATATCTACAGCATGGATCAGTCATTATGCATACCTGAGATAGCACTCAATTACTTACCATTCATCTTTTCAAACAATGGATCGTTGGCATCAATAACTACCACCTTCCAATCTGTTTCGTCTTGATCCAAAAGACCAATAATACCCAGAATCTTTACTTGCTTGATTTGGCCTACAGTACCAACACTGGAACCAATCTCAATCACATCAATAGGGTCGTTGTCGCCCTTCTTGTTGGTGTGAGGCGAGATAAAGTTGGGGTCTTCCCATGTCTGCAGCTCATTAGCCAACATGCTTCAGTTTGACACGGACAGCACACTTACCTGAGGAAAAGCGCCATAATTCCAGATGTAACCTTTGAAGGGATAGATGTTGGGGACAAATCTGGGATTTCCATCAATGGTATCTTGAATGATTGGGTTGAGAGGAGTTTCCTTGTTGATCTAACAACGAATACGGTTAATGTTTCATGCTAATTAGATGGCGACTGTTGTGATGATTTACCTCATTTTTAGCATTTGTCCATCTCGGTATTTCTACCACCATGTTAAACAAGGTCTTTTCGTCATTTGCATACAGTGGAATGTCGTGGAATGGAGAGATGACATGGCCGTCTTTCTCTGTTCAATATGTGCATTTAGTATAGGTTTGTTTGTTTATTCATGCCAATGTTACCATAGTATAGCTTGTAGTCCACCGAATTAGGGGCACCTATCGTTCTGATTGTAATGCCTTCAGCTGTGTTATTGGCAGCCAAGACAGACGGTATGATTGAGCCAAAGAAGAGTGAACAAACAAAGGTGGAAGATACAGTTAATAATTTCATGACTAAACAAATAGAAGAAGAACAACAAGAAAAAACAGTAAATTCGTTGTTTATATATAGGCAATTTCCTCTCCTGCTTTCCGAGCAGTGTTTCTAATTACTTCATAAGGTAAAAGCTGTATTTTAGAACATGGTATTTTTAGATGCCCTCCCATCAGACTTCATCATGATGTGATATGAGGTGTGTTCACACACACTGACTCGCTTCAAGTATTTAGCAAGGCCGTTAAAGGTTACTGCGATCAAACAAACACCATGGAGCGAATCAAATGAACCTCGTTCTCGCGTTAAACAAACATGTAGAATCAATTAAATGTGTAACATTTCTATCAAATCCATTCATGAAATACCATTCGCCAATGATTCTCCTTAAAAGCAGCATATCCGAGATTCGTTGTTTGTTCCTTCAACTTGTTTGCTTTTATTTTGTGAAACAATGCTCCCTATTCGAAAGGCTCAAGCACAATACAACTCCATCTCAATAAAGTTGTTGTCAATATCTTTATTCTAGTAATGCACATGCATAATTATTTTATGGATACTGCCAATCTAAATAAAGTAAAAAAGCAGTAAGTGGATGCGGATCAAGCAAATGTAGCTACGCCCGAGCCAAGTATACAGTTTGCACCGGATCAGAGCTGGTAATGCTTTAACGATTATTATAAACAGAAATGCCGTCTGTTCTGTCTTTGTAACTTTGCCGCCAGGAACAGGACTCATTCCAAACAATCCATGATAAGATGCAATTGATAGCTATTTCGTTACTAAATCTTTTCTCTGGAACATCATGTAATGTTTGCGTTAAAACATCTCTTTAAAGCAGACATGGTCATCATTTTGTTCGAGATAACCTAGAGCTTATTGCATATCTTGACGTGAAAAGAGCTAAATTAGTCAGGGCAGTTGAGCATTTACAGCGTGCGAACCAAAGAACTTTGCAATTCTTGATAGCAATCGCTCCTACAATTTTACATCAAGATTGTATAGAAATCAAAGTAGAATCCAATGGTATCAATACCAAGTATCTTGAAGGCCAAACAGTTTGAATGTTTGAGTGAATGTACATAAGCAATCATTCAAAATACTAAAAGAAAGACTTATCTTTACCTCGCACATCGTGTGAATGAAGCGTTCTTGATCGCAGTGTGTAGAAATACATTTATGATGGTCGTCATAAGCGACGGTACCTTTATCTAAACAAAATCAAGTCTATAGTAACAGATACATTTGATATATCAATTACAGCTTGGAGCCATAGTTGCACGGGAGTATCCTAAACAAAGGTGTCCACACTTTAATAACAACCAACCGTAAATTGTATCACATTTGTATTCAATTAAGCTACTATAACCTTTTTTATTTTTATCCAAGACTATCAATATAACCTAAAACAGCTCTTATGGCTAGTGCTCTTGAATCGATTGATACTCCAAATCAAACCATAACAACATTTGTTAGGTATCGGTCATCGCAATACCTCTTTAGTAGTATCATGAGCAACGTTACTACTACAAGGCAAATAGTCCAAATGTGAGCATGAACAACATCTTTTTCTTTACTCAAATCAAGCATCTTCAGCTCATTGTATACACAAACAAGATGTTGGCAATCGCTATCGTGATTTACCAGTGCTTTTATTGTTTTTGTTGAATCATTAAACCAAAGGTTATTGCACTAATTACAAAGGATTTTCCTCACTTGCCATCCAGCCTTTCAGCAAATCAAATCGCTAGAATGGGCTCGACACACACAAAAATCCTAGAAAAAAAATGCGAGGGTTTCCCTCTGTTTTTCGTTAGGCG
>JAXQGS010001094.1:0-11943 GCA_037040325.1 Mucor sp. M7501 | reverse complement strand
GCCTAACGAAAAAACAGAGGGAAACCCTCGCATTTTTTTTCTAGAATTTTTGTGTGTGTCGAGCCCGTTCTAGCGATCGGATTGGCTGAAACACTGGATAGCAAGTGAGGTAGACCACTGTAAATAGTACAATAAAAACTAGTTTAATGATTCCACAAAGATACTAAATATAACAGGTGATAGTAATAGTAATCAACGCACTTTATTTGTGTGTGAAATCAACTAAGGATACTAAATTTGAAGCGTATTTATGCAATTAGATTTAGCCTCATAATGTTGGTTGCGATCAAGGACAATAATAGGTCCTATTAATATTGCCATCTGCCACTCGTCCAAATTTGATCATACATACAATTCTCTTGACTGTGATTATTTATTTACGTATGCATATTTATAAGTGATAGATTGAAATGACGAGAGTAACTATTTATTAGGTTGAGGTGCAGAGGAGGAGGAAGCAATTCTTGATTTACGCTTCTTGTCCAAATCGACAACATAATCATATCGCTCTTGAGTGAGATTCGATTCACCAAATGAAGCTGCTGCTAATCTAGCCAAATTCATGCGATGCATCAACTCTTCTTGAGTAGGTAATTCTGTCTTGTTTTCAGTTGCCACCTTGCGTTCTTCGACAAACGAGTTTTGAATGTACTATATAACACACACAAGATCAACACCTTTTTTTCTTCAAAAGCCTGCTTTTTTACAAGAAACTTACCTCTGAAACTTGTTCAGAAATGTCATAAGATCCGTATTTTCCTGCATGAATAAATCTTCTAAAAAGATCTAATGTTTCCTGGGAAGGTTGAACCAAATTCTCTGCGTTATTGTTCTCCAGTGAATGAGTGGATTCAAGAGGAATAGTACAGTGATTCTATTTTTAACCATGGTAAATAAATAAAACCGCCATCTCTTTTTTCAAATTCACTATGCACAACTTACAGCAAGCATGGATTTGGATGAAGATAATGAGAGAACACTGATATCGGTATCAAAGTCGTATTGGCTGTAGGGAAACTCGTAGGTCAAGGTTTGGTTTTGAATCACGTTTTGAAGTGCTTGAAAGTTGCGCACGCCAGGATCCACCAACTGACCCTCGTCCAACACTGTTTCATCTACTAAAAGCACTGTACCGTCGACCAACTGTAACACACCAGCCTCTAAATTTTCGCTGACGCTCTTTGGTGAAAACTTGGTCTTGTTGAGGCCATCGATCGTCAATGGGAGGTTGACATGGTGAATAGACAGATTTTGAAGTGCATCAGCCAAACGCTTGGATGATGGGTTGTTGAGTGTGAGTAGAGGTGTCTTTTTATCGGCTTCAGTTGTTTGATGAGCAGGGAATCCACTGACATTTAATGTAAAGTTTCCAATCTTCAATCCTCTGTTTTTGACAGTTCTATTGTTTTAGAAGGTGAGTGAAAATGCAACGGATGATGTACCATTGAAATACGTTACACTCTAGACAGCAACTGCAATAAAATGTATTCGGCTACCAAGGCATCGCCTCCCACGGTAGATGAAATGTAGCTGATCAATTGATTGCGAATATCGTGAGCCTGATGACTGATATCCTCGTGGCCGGAGAGAGGAGGACAACTATTAATAGCCTCGAGATTGTTGAATGCAATAGCATGTATGACAGGCACATTGGAGAACATGTCCAGGACCGAATCAAATCCGTGGTGCTCGTCTGCTTGTTGTTGTTCTTGTGTGGGCTGCTGGAGATCCTGTCCCTTGATACCAATGATTTCAATCAACTGACCCACTTTGATGTTCTCTGCCATATCGTTGTAGAATTTGACAATGGATGAAGCATGATCTTGTCCCGGCAAGGGAAACTTGCCAATTGTCGTTGGGTTTGGCTCCTTGATCTCGAGCTGGTTGATCTGATCGCTCAATGAACCTGATGCGCAGATGGATGAGTAAGAGCACGATATCGCTGCTAAAAGGCATGCTTACCAGAGTTGACATTGTGAGCATCCTTGACCCATTTGCTCTCACCGGGAGGCGACACACAATACACAATGGCACGTTCCGCAATGTACTCGTTCTGCATGGCATGCTGATCGTTGAATTCACTCTCAATTGCATCATCTGTATAACGGTAGCAGTGCAGTTTCATATCGCCATTTTTATCCAATTTCTCGTATGCAGAAATAAACATTTCCTGTCCTAATCCAGTATCTTGAATCATACAACGGAATCGAACCAAGGTATTTTTAGGCACCTGTTGCACAGGAGTATCGTTTATAGAAATGATCTATATTTACAGCTGTGAGCCTTTTGTCCAATCTATCAATACAACCCAAACACGCATACCTGGTCTTTGTTGGTCTTCAATACATCAAGAAATGTGGCAGAAGGGTCAAAATCGACAGGCGAATTTGAAGGGTCCTTTATGTATTGATCTACGCATTTTTTCAGTCAGTCATCCACGCTACATGTCAAGCACAGCAATCTTACCAAAGAGCTCTGAGATATGGTTCAATGGTTCTCTAATGTGATGGCTCATGTTGACGAGTTGTTTAGTAATAGTTGAGAAAGAAGGGTAAAAAAAAATTTTGCTACTGCGACTTTTTCAGTCTAAATGGATGGTGGTGCACAGTGGCTTGATCCACCACCACCACCGCTTATCCATGCCGGCTTATGTAACAACTCTAATCCCAAATGCCTGCCTGATGCTACCTATCGGCGTTCCTAAAAGGTTGCAATAAAACCATCAACTGCCCTTTTGGTCCCTTTTAAATTTCCCTCTTTCTCTCTCTCTTTTCTTTCTTTCTTTTCTTCTCTCCTTTGCACATCTTTTTCCTCTTTTTTTCCCCCCTTTTTTTACTTGTTCTCCCTCACAACTATGTTTGTTAACAACAACAGCTTGACTAGTTTGAATGATTTGAATAGTAACAGCGATTGTAATTCAATTTCAAATTGGGCAGAGAAACTCTCATTGTCGGATATCAGTGTTGGCGAGATTCTGGATACCTACAAGAACGACACAGACTTGCTAAAGCACATCCTCGCAGCAAAGACGGAAGAGGATAAAGTAAGTAGTTGTTTGTGGCACATTTAATAAAAACCACACACACACTCACACACACACCCACATTTGCCGACTACAGCGAAGAGCAGCAGAGGAAATCCGCAGAGCAGAGGAGGCAAGATTGCACTCCAAATTCATTGATTTGCAGCTTGATCAGAACCGCCGTTCTTCGTTATTGGATGATACAAACACATCCTTAGGTAACAAGTGCAGTTTCTATTTAAACCCCAAGTGCTCACATTTGAACATCATCACAAGGTCTGTCTGCTACTGATTGACTCTCCCAAGTAAACAGCAATGATCTGTTATCACCCACCTTTATGAACAATACCCCACCATCTCCATCTCAGCTGCAGCCACTGTCGCCCTACACTCTGTTTGAAGTGCCATTTGCCGATCTGAATCTGTCAGCACCCTCCTCACCGGAACCTAACAACAACAACAACAACAACAACACATCACATCCACCTCCAATCATGGTCGAAAAAGTGAGTCTTAGTGATGATCCGCCTCCCCCTCCTTCCTCACAGCAAGATGAAAATTCTAATTCAAATACTAATCACACAACGAATAACGCACATTCAGCCGTAAACTCCACGCACGCTAAACCATTGGATGCCACCCACCACACTACAGACGACAATACAGACATGCTGTCTCCTCCGCCTCCTCCACCTCCTGCGCCTAGTTTACAAGTCCGAGAAAGAGGTTCATGTAAGAGAACACTGTCCCGCACTCGATCTACCAGAAAGCCATCCATCCGAGTGCTTTCGAAAAAGAGATACCAGCAGCCTTCCACCATCAGCCATAACAGTGGCAAAGATGAAGCCGAGCAGGCCAAGGAGGAGATGCCATTGGACCACGACAAAGTCATGGAGGCATTAAGGGCCAAATTGCAACGATCTACGCAGCAGCAAAAGGAACAAAAGAACGTTAAAGAAGAGTACACCAGCATGTCTCCCTCGGGCATCTTGTTGCTTGATTTAAAGAACCCCAAAAAGTCGTTTCCCATCAGACCCAAAGCAACGCCTCGAGCCTCTGTTGTCAGGAAGCCCAATTCGTTTATTTCTGCTCACAAGCCAAAAGAGCAAACTTTGTAAATAAATACCCATCGTTTTGTTTGGACGTTTGTTTTGTTCTTGGTCTCTGATATTACAGGAGAGGTTTATAAAGGAGAAGAAGGCCGGGATGTTGGACAGGTTTGGATCCAAAGATCTGCCACTAGTAGTTTCTGTGATATGGCACCAGCTTTTCGTAGTGTACTCTCTGCCGATTCAACCTTGAGCCAATGCATTCATGCTACCCACCAACATCCATTATCGACTTGTTCCTTGATTGCTGATCTGCTTGCATTCATTTTAGCTTTTTCCACGGACATTTAATCAGGACAGCAGGTCACTTTTTTTTTTTCTTTTTTTTCTCGGTTACATCTTTCAAATCCTTTCATTTGAGAGCTTCAAAGCCTTTTTCATTTTCCAGATCTCAAAAATCGACATACAAAAAACATGGGAGAACCAAAAAAGAGACAGTTGGCGTCTGACAGATCCGTATCTGCAAAGAAGCAAAAGCAAGAAGAGGCCTCATCCGCCTCCAAAGAGTTCGAAATGGGCCAGCAACAGCAAGATGCCGGTATTCCAGTCAACTACGATTTCAACTCTTTGGATTGCTGCGAACGCACCAAGAATGCCATTGCTGAATTGGGCTTTGAAAAGATGACTGAAGTGCAGGCTCGCACCATCCCTCCTCTTATGGCTGGTCGTGATGTGCTGGGTGCTGCCAAAACGGGTTCCGGCAAGACTTTGGCCTTCTTGATCCCTGCTGTGGAAATGCTGTACCGTCTCAAGTTCAAGCCTAGAAACGGCACTGGTGCCATCATTGTGTCTCCTACAAGAGAACTGGCTCTGCAAATCTTTGGTGTTGCCAAGGAGCTGCTCAAACATCATCAATTGACATTTGGTATCGTCATTGGTGGTGCCAATCGCAAGGCAGAGGCTGACAAGTTGCTCAAGGGTGTCAACCTGATTGTTGCTACACCGGGTAGATTGCTGGATCATTTGCAGGTAGCGTACAGAATGGATTAGATGAGCGGATATATAGGGACAGTGAGGCTGACAGACGGGCAACCATGTAGAACACTCGCGGATTCGTCTACAAAAACTTGAAGGCGCTGATTGTGGATGAAGCAGATCGTATCTTGGAGATTGGTTTTGAGGATGAAATGAGACAGATTGTCAAGATTCTGCCAGACGACAGACAAACCATGCTGTTTTCTGCTACACAAACCACCAAGGTTGCTGATTTGGCTCGTATTTCGCTCAAAAAGGGACCACTTTATATCAATGTGCATGAAAACAGAGACACCTCGACTGCAGATGGCTTGGAGCAAGGCTACGTTGTGTGCGATTCAGACAGACGGTTCCTACTGCTCTTTACATTCTTGAGAAAGAACATCAAAAAGAAGGTGATTGTCTTCTTTTCCAGCTGTAACTCTGTCAAATACCACTCTGAATTACTCAACTACATTGATGTCCCCGTGTTGGCCCTTCATGTAAGTAGTAGCGCTCGAGTGCTAGTCGTACATGATACTAACGGTACGAGATGACAGGGCAAACAAAAGCAGCAAAAGCGTACAAACACCTTTTTCGAATACTGTAATGCAGACAAGGGCATCTTATTATGTACAGATGTAGCTGCCCGTGGTTTGGATATTCCTGCAGTGGACTGGATTGTTCAATTTGATCCCCCAGATGATCCCCGTGATTACATCCACAGAGTGGGCCGTACTGCGCGTGCTGGTGGACAGGGCAAGTCTCTGCTCTTCTTGCTGCCCAGCGAATTGGGCTTCTTGAGATACTTGAAACATGCTAAAGTGCCCTTGAACGAATACCAATTCCCATCCAACAAGATTGCCAATGTCCAGGGACAACTGGAGAAACTCATTGACAAGAACTACTATCTCAATCAATCCGCCAAAGACGGCTACAGATCCTACCTTCAAGCCTACTCGTCGTTCAGCTTGAAGAAGATTTTCGATGTAAATAATTTAGACTTAACCAAGGTAGCCAAGGCATTTGGCTTTTCATCACCGCCCAAAGTGAATCTTGGTACTATCAAGCAGACCAAAAAGGAGGAGAAGAATGACGCTCCCAACAAGAATAACGCCGAGGCTCAAAACAAGAAAAAGACCAAGGCATAAATTAGAGATTAGTCAATAAAGATGACACTTGCTAAACTTGTGTGTGAATTCTGCTACTATTACCCCACCATCTTGTGACATATATTTCTCATTGGCCTGGAGCAGCTTACTCATCTTTTTTTATACCCTCCATGAAATATATGGATTCCCCTCAAGCCTGCCTCTTTTTTTTTCTTGATTTTATTACCCACACGCATATGTAAATTTTATTCTTTCCCTTTCTTCCCTCTCTCTCTCTCTCTCTCTCATTTTTAAAATGTCCTCGTACACTACGCAACTCAAGTTTGCTCAGGCATTATCCATCATCCGTGCTATTCCTCAAAATAGCACACTACAACCAATTGCATCAGAAAAACTGCAGTTTTATGGGCTTTACAAACAAGCAACGGAAGGAGATGTGAATATACCCAGACCTTCGTCCAGACAAGTCGTAGAGTACGCAAAATGGAAGGCATGGAGTCGCATGAAGGGCATGAGTCCCATTGACGCTCAAAAGCTGTATGTGGAATCTCTAGTCCAGCTATTATCAGAAGTATGTGTGTGTGTGGGCAATGGTTGATTTTCATATGATGACGGTACTAAAAAAACCTTGTATCATATTATAGCTCGTACACAGATACCCTCGCCATGAACAGACCGAGTTTCTTAAAAAGGCATTAAACAGCTTACAGCACAATGGCAATTCAGATATGGAGCATGAGGATGATGGTAAGATACACTCTAGACTGGTATATCACAACCTTGTTTTTTTAATATATGTATTATAGACCTCTTTCAAGATGCATATGACCCTACAGAATTTGAATTGCAAGAAAACTTTTTAAATCACATTGAGGCAGACCAGTTGGTGCAAGAAGATATCTTGAACTCGCCTCCTACATCAGCCACTGCATCATCTCCATATAGGTCAACACCTCGTCATAGCAAACACTATAGTAACAGTCGGCATAATAGTTTCTCTGATGTTGTATCAACAAACGACTATCCCATCACTCCCATCACATCACCAGGCCATAGCTCAGTTACTGGCCAATGGGTATTGAGTCAATTGCAACAGCAAAACAAGCAAAATTATGTGCATCCCATGGACTTTTTGCAGAAGCAACAGCAACAACAACAGCAGCAGCATCAACTACAGCATCAACAAGACATGCTATCGGAAGCGGATACACTGGACCGCGAAGTAGCAGCCGCCACCTCTAACCTGGTACTATCATCGCCCAGGCAATCACCTTACACTGTTTCAACAGTCAGCCACAATAGAAAAAAATCCAACAGCAAACAACATCAGCATTCCACATTATCACCGCATCTCTCATCCACATCCACATCCACAAGCAGCAACAATAAGAAAAAGTTGAAAAAATCAGACCGAGCGCTAGAAAAACTCCAAACAGAAGTAACCGCATTAACAGAACAAATTGACAGGCTGCGACGAGGCATCAAACTACGAGAAGAAAGAGACAAGAATCGTAAATGGAGCACACTGGGCATTACTAAAGTGCTGTTGAAACATTTAATGGCAAATTCGGCTATTTTATTGATAGCTTTCTATATTCTATGGAGGAGAAAGTCACCCATTGCTTATGCTATCATAGGATATATCATGCCTATCATTCAAGACATGATTCGTAAGATTATCCAAAGAATTGTATTCTGGAAAGTGACAGTATGATCAAGTTTTTTGTGTATAGCAATAAATCACCGTATTCTTCTATTATCACCAGAAAACGAGAAATAAGAAAGTGCTTCATCATGCATAAATAGTGTGCTACCTGACCCCTTTTCTTCATCCCTTACTACCTATTTTCCCTATTTCCATTGTTATAAATACATGCATTGGATTACCATCCTCTTTACAAGTGCTTTCTTTCTCTTTTCTCTTATTTGCTCTATACTTTTCTTTATACTTGTTGCAAAGACTTCTGAAATGGCTTCTCCTTCATGTCCAGATTATTCAGAGTAAATGTCAATGCCATTCAACATGTTGAAATTTTCCCTAAATGTGATGATAGATACTCCAAAGTATTCCATAAGCCAGGTAGTGGTGGTTTGCTTGATTTACCTTTCCAACGGCCTGTTGAAGCTTGCAGAAAGTTCACTAGTACAGTAATTGAGTCTGTTATTAGTAACATTACATCAAAGGTATATATGTGTAGCCATCGTCATGTTGCAATCATGCATAATGATGCTCCGCTTTTTCGATCATTTCAAGAAGAAACAGAATCGCTAACGATAAATGACATAATGTTATTAGATTGCAGACCTGGATTTAGCTCGCCTGTTTACCAACGCTTACCCAAACACTTTGGATACGACAATTGAAAGCACTGCCTGTATTGCCCTGAGTGACAATTGTCATCCGCTGTCGTTTGTCATCACGGGTGACATTAATGCAATGTGGCTTCGTGATTCAGCAAACCAACTCTTGCCTTATATCGATTACATTAAACATGATGTGAACCTAAAAAGGCTATTCCTAGGCGCCATCTACATGCAGGCTCAATTCATTAATACGGATCCTTATGCAAACGCATTTAAAGAGCCAAACAATCTGGAAGCCTTGGCAAAATACACACACTCACAACAGCTTGGAAAACGAGAAGTGCAATTGTTGGATGGAGGTAATGGCATGCTACTATACTCTATAAAAAGGCTGCTTTGTGCTAAATGATACTGCTCCTTTTTAAAGTTTTCGAAAAGAAATGGGAGATAGATTCGTTGGCTTCCTTTATGAGTTTATCTTATCAATATTGGAATCAAACAGGCGATGATTCTTTTGTGGAAAATTCTATCTGGATTGATGCCGTGGAAAACATACTAAACACCATCAAATTGCAGCAAGATCCCACCTTCAACACAACATCAGGTAAGACTTTCCAGTAGTAAAACAATGCACATTTTATTCAAAACTGTATATCTTGGTTTCAGGAGAAGCACTTGATACGGATTATGTGTTCTTTCAGACAGCTGATAGACCAACAGAGACACAATTCTTGAATGGTCGTGGTCAACCAGTCAAGCATACGGGCATGGTCAAAAGTTTATTCAGACCCTCAGATGATGCCACTGTATTCCCATTCTTTATTCCCGGAAATGCTATGCTGTCAGTTGAATTAGATCATGTGTCTCAACTACTTTCAAAATCTGCTGCTGCCACCGTCCAGAAATCAGCCAAGGTTCAAGTATTGGCTTCAGAGACATCACGTTTATCCAAGGAGATCAAAGATGCTATATACAAGTATGGGCTGATTGATCATCCTACACATGGAAAGATATTTGCTTGTAAGTTGATTGTTTCGAAAGGGGGGGGCGCTCATTGTACTAAATGTATATTTCATTGTCTAGATGAAGTGGATGGTTATGGCTCTTCGCTTATCATGGATGATGCTAATATTCCATCCTTGTTATCGCTCAGTTTGATTGGATTTTTGGATCAGAATGACACCACTTATCAAAACACACGCAAGTTGGTCTTATCAAACGACAACCCTTATTATTTCTCAGGACCCCGTGGTTCTGGAATTGGTGGGCCCCATGTAATGCACTGCAAATGCATAAAGCACAACTTTGGTATTAATGACTTTATATTTCTGTATATCAGGTTGGATTAGCATACGCTTGGCCAATGTCTCAGATTGTGAGAGTAAGTTGTTTATACATTCATGTCACATTCAAAGAGTACTGATCTTTTTTTTTGTTTGGATAGATTCTCACATCAACAGATGACAATGAGATCAAAGAAGCCTTGAACATCATTCTAAAATCTACAGATAACACTGGCTTGATTCACGAATCATTCAATGTGTATCGACAAGAAGGTGGTGATAATAATAGTGGCTATACCCGCTCATGGTTTTCCTGGGCTAATGGATTATTTGGTCAAGCAATCATGAAACTCATGAATGAAAGACCTCATTTGCTTGTAAAACAACAACAATAGTACATAGAAAGCATTGCCATAGAGGATGTAAACTTGTATCACAATGATGCATAATAAAGGAATGACATGAAAGGTGCTTCATGTCATGCAGACATGATACCTCACACAAACAAATATTTTCTGTATACTACCTACATCGTGTGGAGGTAGAAATAAGGCGTCATCAAACAGCGTACATGCAGACATGGTGCGTTTAACATTAAAGACAAACATGGGCATTAGAAATATATAATTGCTTTGGGCGGCCCAGAGCTAAATTGAGAGATCCTTAGTCTATAGAGAAAAATGTTGGAAATCTACATCAGAGATACTGCTCCAATGAGGAGTGTAATATAATTGGCGAAACTACTCCTTTGCAATCGCATCGTTCCTGATCAGCAAAACTCTCGCCTCTGCTGGTATGTATCTCAAAGGAGCAAGCATAGCTTGACCATTTGCATAAAACATCTGAAATTGAGGCCATGTCAAACTCGGCCCAAGCTTCTTGCGTGTCCCTCTTGTGCGCATACCACACTGTTTCGCTAGATGAGAAACTACAGACCCTCAAATCAGATGTTAACAAGCGCAATGTTCAGTGAGCAGCCTTCAAATGTATTTACCGCTGTAAAATCGAGAGTTTGAATCGCTTATATCTCGTCAACGAAGCGCAATCTCGGTCTCAAAACAAGTGTAATCGTGTTCTACGACCTGGCATTAGGTTATGAATCACTTTTCAGCGATCGTTTGGGGATCGAGTTGATCATCAATTTTTTGAAAATTTTGCCTTGTACTAGCAAGGGAAAAATTGATGATTTTGAATGATGGACGTTTTCACCTCGAACACGATGTTTTCTATTAAGGTGTTCCTATGCTTAAAACAATTGTAGAAACGCATTGGAGCATGTAAAAGTGTCTTCGGATCGATTTACTATAGTGTTTGTAGCCCTTTCTTCCAAAAACGTGTTTTGCATTTTTTGACAGTAGCTCTCTACAGACTGAATGAATCTCTTTGAAATTAACACCATTGGATTCCTCGTTCAATTCTGCATGTATAGGTCTAGAGAAATACCTGTTGTTTACATAATGAAATTCTGTGTAATTTCCCCTGAAAGGGTTTGGAATGTCCAGATGGCGATCCAGAGGACCAGTTGGAGCAGCAGCCTCTGAAATTCAATTCCCGCATAGGCTGTGCGTGTTTTGCCCTGGCAATCACCTTTTGCATAGTAAAAGATACTATATAGACGTCTAATTAATTTCTCTACGCTCAATCTCTACCGGTGCCACCCATTAGATCTTCCAATGGGCCTGGTTGTTGCTGCAATTTGCTCATTTTCGACAGGTAAGAGGGGATCCAAGTATATATTGTAAATCTGTAAGTAATTTTTTTCCATCGATCATAGAGATGTAGAGCATGGTATAAAAGCTAAATCCTCAGGGCTGGGTTATTTGTTGGTGGTTGTACCAGCAGAGACTGTGGCTATTTGGATGTGTGCTTTCAATAGAAGGCTATCAGCAGGAAGCAAGGTGCGCAATAACGTGGATGGCATATCGATCCCTACTGTGCATGATGCGCTGTGAATAGATCATATCAAGATGCTTCAACGACAAGAGTATAGTCATAATTTTACACAAGATGCCTCCATAATCGAATACATGTTTTACTTTTACTAGTAGAATTCACATTGACCGTTGCACATGAGCCAAATTTATGGATACTAGCGCAAACCTTCGCTGCCCCACACTGCAATTACTTTAAATGTCGTTTAAAATTAAAAAATGTAACAT
>JAXQGS010001093.1:0-11391 GCA_037040325.1 Mucor sp. M7501 | reverse complement strand
TTTTTTTTGAAAATCTTGAATCTACAACTTTTTTTCAAGATGGCATTTTTATGTCGGATTTTTTTTGCTCATCTCATGGAGGCACCTTTGGGAACACTAAAGATGTTTATCTGGCCGCTCTAAAGTCTCTCCTCGTCGTGAAATCAGGAATGTAAATTTTGTATAAAATTTGAAAAATTGCAATTTGTGGCACATTTTATTAAGCAGGCAGTAGTGCCAGCTTTAAGTAGAAATGCTTTGACGTATGAAAGACACATTATAAATGACTTTGTAAAGGTGTATCAGCTCTTTAGAAGGGTGAAAAGTCTATAAAACGTCTAAAAAGTAACTAAATAGAGCACAGTGCTAGTACGTTTTCCGTAAATCAGTAATGAACTTTACACCATTCAAAAGGCCGTATCTGAACATACCTTTTATATTTTGAACTGCAAAGAAATACTCATTTTTGGTAGAGTAATGTCGAAATCAAGTTTGAGCCCTATTTTTTGACCTCAACCCTTATGCCAAAATCGGATATTTCTTGACATATCTCAGGATAGGCGCATTGGAATAAAATGTTGCTTTCATATACAAGTGAATTAATTGCTCGACTATATATGAGACTAGAAATTTATGCCTGGTTGCATTGTATGATTTTGAGTAAATGCGACAAAACGGCTATTTTTGAGCACACATCTGGCATTTACTGCTTGAAGCTCCAAACGTCTGCATATACAAGCGCTCTCTCATTGGCTAGCGACTTTTAATTAAAAATGAGGACCTGCAGATCCAAATTGAGATTTTTCATGCTTAAAGAATACAAAAATAACTCGAATGAACAGAACATGCATACCTTGAGATTGAACATTTGCTGTAAGAGCATCCAACCCCTATTTATAAACATAAATGACAATAACATCTCTCACTGCC
Source organism: Mucor sp. M7501 (assembly GCA_037040325.1). Lineage (NCBI taxonomy): Eukaryota > Fungi > Mucoromycota > Mucoromycetes > Mucorales > Mucoraceae > Mucor > Mucor sp. M7501. The sequence goes on along the minus strand of JAXQGS010001093.1, from coordinate 10,482 downwards.
ACACTAAAACGTTTCGTGTTTTTTTGCCAGTTGACATCTTGTCCTTCCCATGAGTCGCCACCGCCCATAAATTTGTCTGTAAATACGACCTCAATTTCAATCAAAACCCCTTCATATTCATCAATGGTATCATTTGATGATAAAACTTGATTGATTCTTCAAAGTGGATATATGCATATATACGATATCTCTCTTGTAACTAAGTTCCAGTTAGCAATAGGTACTTGACATGTTATTATTACGATATTGTTGTGTCCGAGAGGTAGAGGATGCAATGTATGATGAATTTAGAAGCGCAAAGAAGAATAAAGATCTTATAAATCAACCAAACACTAAAGCTAAAGAACGTTTATAATGAGTTTTGTATAACACTTGTACAAGAAATCACCATCGCTTGATGTATCAATATCTTTTGCCATTAGAGATTTAGTACATTTAGATATTGGTAAAAGCCTAGGTTCGTATGAATGACGACGATGCCGTATACATTGCATCGCCATGGAGCAGTGCAATGGATTAAACAACAATTGTTCACTGCCAACACCCACCAGCCTAACTGCTGCACAGAAAATTGTACCCACCGCTTGATTGTAACTAAGCTGAAGGCAATGGATGCTTCTGACAGCAAGTTATCAAAAACATTGCAATTTGAAAGGCACCATCGCTTGGACTGAGCACATTCCAATGCTTTTGATACATGTTTTTTATATTTGACACATACATTTAATCGTTCCTGAAACCAAAAATATCTCTAATTTCTTCATAGTTTACTTGAGTATAAGATGTATAATGGGTCCTTAAAACTCCCACCACTTTTTACGCGCTTGACGTTCATTGTACTCTTTGACAGCTTTCAAGAAATCGCCCGAAGCAGCATTCATGTCTTGGAACTTTTGATCCAATTGATTCAATTTCTCGCCACGTTCATTCATCTTGTCGCCTAGTTGGGAAAAGACACCACCAGGGCCTTTACTGCCGCTGCTACCACTGGCTTCTTTCTCCATCTTTGCTTTGTAGGCATCAATCTTCTGACGTCGAAGTTCATTGGGATCTTCCATTGGTACTCTCCCCACTAGTTTTAAAGAAACAAAAAAATGAGTACCCACATGGTGGATTGTGTGGGAGGTTATAATAACAACTTACTGAGTAGATCCAGGTCTTGTAAAGTCAATGGCTCTTTTTGGAATGCGCCAGCTACCGTGTCAAGCCATGTCTTTTTCGTCTTTTGCTGCTGCTGTTGGGTTATCAGTGAAGGATGCGAGGGCATTGCTCTTGAAGAGTCAAACAGAATGACGGATTCTCCAAAATGCCTGCAAATGCATGATTGTCAGCTAAAACCCCATCATCTGTTTGTTTTGCTATACTTACATGTCAGGCTTGGGGATGAACGAGAATTGCTCCATTCCATACTTTCCAGACCAAAACACAACGCGGCCATCTTCACTCAGTGATGCCTCTTGTAATCTATCCAGCAGACAGTGATTTGGCAGGCTCATCTCCAACATCACCTCTAGTCCTGGCAGGGAATAGAAGGCGAGCTTGCCATTGTCCATCAGCAAGACGAGACACACGCCCTGATGCGAATGCACAACCTGACCTCGAACGATCTTTGCAGCATTGACATTGAACTCACGCGCAAACAGCTTGACATTGAAGCCAGACAAAAAGATGTGAACACTGTAGGTGGAGATGCACACGTGGAGATGAGGGTGCTCTTGCTGACGGTATTCGCCTTTTCCAATAGCAGCCATGCGTTTCGAGGGCACATCCTTGTTGTTGTTGTTGGAGGAGGATGTGGTACTGGTAGCGACACTGCTGCTGTTGCTGACAATGCTGGATGGCTTGGGAGAGGCGTCTTCGTCCGAGTTGCTGGAAGAGTGGTGGCTGGGTTGTTTGGAGAGCTTTTGCTGTTCTTCCTCGACATGCAGAGATAAAGCAGACTGGGAAGCACCCTTTAGATCAATCATGTGCATATCCAAGACTGGGCCAGATGGAATCACACGCATGGAGAGATGGTCGTTGAGCGTCTCTGGTGTCACTTTATCCAGCGTAGCCAGGTTGAATTGGTATATGTGGCCATTGCTGAGACCCACATACAGCTGGGTCGAGATGGCCATCACTGCAGACTTTCTGTCAATAGACGAAGCCTCACTTGCCGCGCTAACACTTACCTTTGGTGGGTGAATAGGTATTGAAAAAGCGGATAGACGTAATGGACGCAGGCTTCTTTTGCTCCGTTTTGGAAGGATCTGCTTCTTCTAGCTCTGCTGCCGTATCAGATTTCGGTTGAACGGCAGGAACAATCACTGTATTTTGAAAATCGATTTCTAAGCGTATACGAGATGTGCTGTTAGTTGTCTTGCTAGTAAAATTAAGAAATGCGACTTACGAGCAATATTGCACGAGAAGAGAACCAATTGTCTGTCAATGTCCAAGACATGTACTGAGCCATCTTCTGACGCAGCAGCGATACTATACAGAGGCAGCATTAGTTGGCATTTCTTTCAACGTGGCCATCATACTCACATGGCTTCTCCCACACTGACCACACTCTTGACAGGCAGTTTGCCGAGCGAGAGTCTAACAAGAGGATAGAATCCAGCCTTGTCGCCGTGCTTGTGGATGGAATGAAAGATGGAAGGAGGCTTGGATGCATTGCGGGGAGGAAGCTGAGGAGTGGATGCCTCTGAGGGTATGTCTGCCTGTTGAGGCTGCTGCTGCTGCTGTTGCGGTTGATGGTGGTGTGTGGGTGAAGGACTGAGGAAAGGGTTTGTTGCAGTCTCAGCAGCAGCAGCAGCAGCAGGAGCTGCTTGCTCGGCTAAAAAGGGGTTGGTATTCGCTGTTGCAGTATGATCCTCTTCTTCTTGTGCGTCAGACACACTGCCCATGTCCTCCAAAAGATCAGAAATCTCCTTGAGCGTGTCATCACAGCTGTTGATAAACTCTTCGTTTCTCTTTCGCAGTCTGGGATCCACGTCCGTGGGTATCTGAGCGTCAGGCTGGTATTCGTAAACCAAGATGGAGCCATCACTGAAGCCAATGGTCAGTGTGCCGTTTGTCTTGTTGACATCGAGACAGCACAAAAAGACTTCTTGATCCACGAGGTCGTCCAGGCAGTGAACGGTCAGGTGAGACAGAGGCCGAAGCGCAGTATACGAGGCATCCCAACACTTGACCACTTCGCCCTGATGAATGGTGACGAGCAAATCATTGGCGTCGATATGGTAAATATGCTCAGGACCTGCCACACCGCCTGTGATGGGCAAATAGCGGGTCTGTCTGTCGCTGGCAGTCATGCCAGCCAGCTTTTTGAAGGCTGCTGAAGGTAGCTGGGGGATATGGCAGGCGTTGAGAATGTTTGGGCCGAGAAATTCGAGCGCAGGAGGCAGTTTGAAGAGCGGGAAGCCATGCTCCAGGCTCAGGACGCGCAGGCAATGATCAGCGCCGACGACTGCGATACCCAGTGGATTGTGCATGCCCAGATAGTAGGGATCCGTGCTCAGGATCAGGAAATGAGACAGATCAGAGGGCAGTGGCATGATGGATTGCTTCTTGGCCTCTCTCGAGTCGCTGTCCAAATCAAACTCCAGCACATTGAGGCCCTGAATGTCCAGCGCATTGGAGCCACCCGCAACCACCACGTAAGACCTGTGGGCTGCTGTATTTGCATACCATGCCATCTGATAGATGGGCTCAGACACAGCAGCACCCTCTTCGCCTGCCACTGCTGAAAAAGCCTCTGATATTCTGCGAGACGTAATGGGCTTTTGCTCGTTCTTGACGTCCCATAGATGTGTACATCCATCATCATAGCCGGCAATGAATCGGCTGCCATTGGGGCTCCACGCAAAACAGGTCAAGCTGGCGTTTCTGTAGATGCTGGATTTGTCCAGTTTGCGCAGGCTGTAGGAACGTCGGATGGTGCTCTCTCTGATATTCCACACAAACACAATGGCCTCGTATCCAATCAGCAGCGTGTTGAGCTCTGTGGGATGCATTTGCAGATCAACGACAATGTGCTGGTGAGAAATCTCTGCGGGATCAATGACTTCCTGGTTCTCGAGCAGATCTGGAATTTGATAGGGCGTCATGGTGCCTTGCATGATATCAAACACATCGACGAAACCGTTGGCGTATCCGATAAACAGCCAGTCTGTGCCTGTGCAGTACGTTTGGCTGGTGATGATCTCGGGCGCTGCGAGGACATGGCGGACGGATTTAGTGCGTAGATCGATGGTGATGATGGTGTTGGCTTTATCAATGGCGATCAGGATGGGGAAGCCCGTCTTGAACTGCAGGTGTTTGATGCCCACGGATTTAGACAGGCTGATGGTCGTCGAGATGCCCTTGCCGAATACTTTGATGTAAGCATGTGCCGAGTCGCCGGCTGATAGGATGAGAGAATTAGCATGCCATGGAACGAGGCTCAGGACAACAGGATAGCTTACCAACAGCCAATAGGCCAGCAATGCAATCGTACGCAATAACATTGATGGTGGAAGGAAGGCCATAGGTGGACACCTACAAACCGTAAATAAGGTTATTAGGGGACATGATGATACACCCCCTTGAATCAGCTTACCTTTTCAAAGTAAATGTCGTTGACTTTGATGTGCTCCGAGAGCGAATGTTCCAGCCGTTTGTCTTTTGATATAAACGTCTTGGAGACGACGTTTTCCTTGGCCTTTTGAGCCAGGCCTGATATTCTGTCCAACAGAGACATGATCCAGCAGAAAGAACAAGAAGGGGTATACTACAGATGTAGAGAATATATATATATAAAAAAAAAAAAAAAAAAGAAAAAAGAACAAGAGGAAACACTAACCTTATTCTGTCCTGCCATTTTGTCGTCTGGTTGGACTGTGGAAATAACAGCCCACCAGCAGCAGTGGATCTCAAACAGTGTTACACGTTTTTATTACCTCTTCTCAATACAAACATGGTAAAATTCAACAGACAGACTCACATGGACCCGACGCTTAACCACTTAGTAGGCCAACGCTTCTAGCAAAAAGATTGCTGCTACCAACAAGCAGACGCTCAAGAACCTCACCAGCGGGTTCCTCATTGTCAATGCCGTCTACTTTTTATGGCGCGTTGTCTACCACTGGCAGTCGTTCACTTTCTCTCAGTTCTTCCTGTACTTGACTACAGGCGGCCTGACCTTTTTGTTCTACCGTATTCTAGTGTCCTCGGGCACGCCATCGTACGCCGCAGACGGCAACTTGATCAGCAGTGGCGACGATCTCAATGCAGAGGGTTTGACAGCGTAAGTTGTGTGTGTCTTCTGTAGTAAACATGGTCATGTCTCTCACCCTTTGATTAGATACATGTTTGATATCATCTATGTCACCTGGTTTGTTCACATCACTACTGCCTTCATTTCAAACAAATTCTGGATGGTCTACTTGGTGGTAACATATGGATTCAATTGGGGGGGGGTGCATTCGTAGGTTTTTGCTAATTTATTTATTTACTAGATTCCCGGATATGCTGCTTATAAATTAGTGCCCATGGCCATGTCTTATTTCGGTAAAGGAGGAAAGGACTCATCAAGCGAACAGCCCGGCGAGGTCAAGTCAAAGCGACAAGCTAAACTAGAAAAAAGAGCAAACAAAGGTGGACAGCAAGTCAAGTATTCACGATAAATCAGAGGGGCTTTTTTTTATTGTTGCATTGTCAATTGATTTTTCTACATACACACAAACACACACATGTTAGCCAACCATGATCTGTCCTCATTAAACACACTGCTTACCAATGTTCTAATTTGATCTCTTGTCTGAGGAGGAAGTGCGTTGATTTGTTCGTCTGTGAGCTGCAACACCTTCATCAATAGCGCCTTTTGTTGCTCGGTTTCGTCTTCCATGGGCTGTTGCATGCCAGGCACGACGCCGCCCATCATGAGTGGGGCTTGTTGTTGCTGTAATACAGGTGGAGGAGGTGCTACTGCGATGGGTGCAACGATAGGCTGTAATTGAGGGACGGCTGCTGCTGCGGGTACAACGGGAGGCGCAATGGCAGCTGTCATCATGCGAGTGATTGTATTGGGATCCACAATGTTCATCATCACCATGGCTTGAAATAGCGCATAAGCTACTTGAGGATTCGATGTAAGAAACTCTCGTGTAAAGTCTGCTCTCTCAAACGACATTTGCTTCATCTGGCTCATGAGTGTGAATAGATCCTGAGAGTTCATCGAGGCAAGCACTTTGGAAATTTCGTCCACGGATGACATGTTGACGGGAGGTGCTTGTTGTTGAGGTGGTAGTTGAGGTGGTGGTATTTGCTGTTGTTGTTGTGGTGGTGGTGCCATGTGCTGTTGTTGCTGCTGTTGTGGCATGGGTGGAGGAGGCGCATTGTGGTGTCTGTTCTGATTCTGGTTGCCTCCTCCTCCTCCACCTCCTCCACCCTGATGACCGGGTCTGCCTTGGTTATCATCCATGGCAGCATAATCAACTCGTAATTGACGTCCCCCAATTTCGTAATCGTTTAGATTTCTCACTGCACTGGCTGCTGTCTCGGCGTCTATGCAAATGAATAAGGACACCATCTCTTGCTCGTTTGTTCCTTTTTCTTACCCAGAAATTCGCAGAATCCATAACCTTTGGGTCTACCTGTCTCGCGATCAAACAAAAGACTATCCATATACGTTATTCTCCAGCTGCATGATAGTGTAGGTCATATACATCATGCGCTTACCGGAATGATGCCACGGGTCCAACTTCCTTGAACACTTCGATAAGCTGTTCTTCTGAGAGTTCGAATGGGATGTTTCCAACTAGGCGACTACATGTTAATCACTCTAAACATGTTTGCATCTATGTATGTGTTACCAAATACAACGCGTGAGCCTCTTGACGCTTGATTCATAATGTGTAATGGTGGTATGTACGAAAAGATGAAAAGGGGAAGAAAGAAGAAAAAGAAAAAAAGTGTAGAAGAGAAAAATTTTAAATTCAATCTTTGGTGTTTTATGTACATGCAGTGGTGGCAGGGTGAATCAACATTTGGTAAAAAGGACTGCTGGAAAGTGCATCCCAGCATTCATGCTGCAATCCATCTCCTCGGTACACACAACACGGATGGTAATCATGTAAATTCTGACAGGGTTTTATTATATCACTATTAGACATGCATTCAAAGAGAGAGCTTAGTAAGAGCAATTGAAGCATCACCATTAGGTTCTCAAATGTGCCATACCCAGGAGGATACAGGTTGCCTAGCAATCGGTTGCCTAGCAACTGATTACCTGCCATATACAGTAATCATTAACTCGGCTTGTTCTTTGGAATATCAGGATCATAGCTTCAGACAGAGCAGATCAATGGTCTCATGCATTTGACATCAATATCCACCCACAATGCAAAAAGATGTATATCATTTAAACTCTCTGCACTAGCGAAAATCAATGGACACCACCTTCATGCCATTCAGCTTGACTCGTCAATTTATCAAATAAACAGATCTGCATGATGACAAGAATGTGTGCCATGTCGTATATATACATCTACCCCACTGTGGGTGGCTTATTGGAATATGAATTAAAAAAAAAAAAAAAAAAAAAAAAAAAAGTTGTTTCATCAAATTAACAAACACACATCTCTTTCACACTTTAAACCGAAATGAAAACACGCCTTGCAGTAAAACAGGACAATGCAGCTGTGGATACTCGCTTGTTGAAGCAAGAGATGGATACACCAGACACCACAACTCACCTCAAACAAGAGCCATATTTCAGAAATCATGCAACCGCCATTGACACTCCAAAACAAGAATGTCAGCATTCAGAGACTATTCAGGTGAAAACAGAGCCAATCTACGGAGATTTCAAGATGGCAGACGATTCAGACAGTGACATGGATGATTCAATTGCATCTGACATTGTAAAGCAAGAAGCCATGGAAATGAGTCCGTCCCTGGAATTAGACACAAAATCAACGCATCAGGCTGACATTGGAAGCGCGTCCCTCCGCATTGTGGCAAAACAACAAGAGATCCATCGAGCGACCGTCTCACACATGCCTGCAGCCAACCCCACAAACGATTTAGGTACGTTTATCCAGAGCTATCTGCATGGATGACAGAGTAAAACTGACGCTTTTCCCCCCCCCCCCATACAGCCAAGGCATTCGAGAAAAGTGGCCGTGATTACTTTTACCAGTGCCATCTTTGCACAGGGTTGGAAACCACTTTGCTGGGCTTGCTGGATCACCAAAGCACAATACACAGATACACCTACCGTAGCAGAACCTACAAGAATCTGGAACTGGAGCCAGATCCACAAGATCCGAATTTCTATTGCAGAGTCTGCGAAACGACATATCCCTCCATTGCCATGTTTAAAAAGCATTTTCGATTGATTCACTTTATGATCACCAGGACAACTCGATCGCCACCCACGATTACGCCTCTCCAAGCCATCAAAGCAGAGAAAGAGTCTGTCGTGCCTGATCGCAATGACCCCAACAACTACTGCAAAGCGTGCAAGCGATCCTACATGAGCCGACATCGATACCACGCACATTTAGCCAAGTTCCACGACATGCCAATGTCTGGCAGGAAACAAGACGTGCTGCCAGACATCTTTGACCCCAACTTTTACTGCAGATCTTGCGAACGTGGCCTAAGCACCAAAAGTAGATTTCAAAAGCACTGCCTGCGGTGGCACAATGTCATTGTACCTAACGAGGAGGACCTGCCAAACGTACATGATCCCACGTTCCACTGCAAACCGTGCGACAATACATTCGAGGACAAGGACACGTTTTGGCAGCATTGTCGCCAAGTGCATCTCATCACAAACTTCAAAGAAGTCGGGCCCAAACCAGTCTGCGAGAGCTGCAACAGACAATACGCCAATGAATTTCGATACAAGCGCCACAGACGACTGGTGCACGGAGAGATCTTTCCCTTTACAACGATGCGAACACCCAAATTGGTCAGCGATCTACCGCCCGATACAAATGATCCCAACCACTATTGCCGTGCGTGCGACAAGAAACTGGCTTGCAAGGCTGGCTTCCGCATACATTTAGCTGTGTATCACAACATTTTTTTGCCTGTCAAAAAGTACAAGCCTGCTTCAGCAGCAAAAAGAGCAAAAGCAGCAGCAGCAGCAGCGCAAATGAAAGATGGCAAGAAATATTACTGTCGCGTTTGCGGCAATGGCTATCCCACCACAATCAAGTACCGTGAACATTTGGAGCTCATACACCATGTCCAAGGCGCAGCGTCCGAGATGAGAGCGCATATCCCTTCTTACCTCCCTGATCCCGATGATCCCAATTTGCATTGCCGTACATGTGGTAAAACAAAGCCAACGCTGGAACGCTACCGTACACATTTGAGGAACATCCACCACATGACGTTACCAAAGCTCAAGCGAAAGCGAACACTGCATTATGTGAATTCTGATGATGATGATGAAAACTCTGCTGCTGGGGCCTCATCATCGCCGCCCAAGAAGGCATTCACATATCATGTGTGTCCAGTGTGTAGTAAAAGGATGAAGTCTAAGCGACGCTTTCAATTTCATATAAGAGCTGCGCACAAGGGACAGAGTGAACATCAAGATGCAGCTCCACAGGTTGATTCTGGAAGCGCTGATTTCATATGCAATGCATGTGAGGCCAATTTCGAGAATGCGGCAGACCTTGAACAGCATGTACAGGAGGCACACGACACTGTTATGACGGATGCTCAGGCTGAAGGGGAGACTATTAGCTGCTCTGACTCTGCGTATTCAAATCAGGACCTTGTTGAGCCAGCAGCAGCAGCAGCAGCAGCAGATGACGAGAAGAAGAATCAAACTGAAGCAGTGGATGATGATTTGTCTAGGACTCTTGATGATATTGAGCAAGTGATGGAAGTCCTTGAACAATTGTGATCAAACTTGCGGCCATCTATTGTATGAAATCTAGTGTGTCAATCTATTACGAGACTTGCAGCGTTACCATTTACATCATTTATCTATTTTTTATGAATATATTACATCATTGGATATACGTATTTAATCAGTCTTTTATTATTCTCTTCTCTGCTTTCTGATATCTATGTCTATTATACTCTCTACTCGCATAATTACAATAGCACCATTGTCACCACCCATCAAGTTTTTTGATGCTGTATAGAGCATATTATTTTGGTGGCGGCGTGCAGCGGAATTTAAATAGTTTTTTCGCCTGTGGAAAATCGAGCTCCAGATCATCTTGGATCCAATCCTTTGGACGTTTTCCCAAAATTCAACTATACAAGTTGTCGAGCTCATACCCCATACTCTAATACATTTAGGATAAACTGATCAAGGCGCATCTAGCCATGTACACTGTTTTGAGTATTTACTATAAAAACAATGAGCAATCTCCAAAAACATGAAAAGTGGTTTTCGGGGGAAATGTCGAGGTTTTGTATATAAAGGTTTCACAAAAACAGCTCTAGGTGAAGCATACAACCTCTACAATCATTTTGAATTAATATTTA